>CM035791.1:40894796-41114796 GCA_020466265.1 Siphamia tubifer | reverse complement strand
ATGTGTTTTATGATTGTAAAAAAAGAGAGATGAACTACTGAATTTTTAATGACTTCTGTTTTTAAAGTTTTAGGCAGAGGCGTAGTGCAGTCATTCCTCTGAGATACGAAACATCATGAGCCCCAGTACAACTAGTGCATGAAAAGCTCCATATGACGCTTATTCTCATATGAAAAACTCATACATTCCTACATACGTTGTGTTCAGTAAACAGTGATATACATTAGCCATGTAACCTTTTCAACAAAACATGGCGTAATAACACAGATTGGTGAGTCACGCTACATTTGTCACTGAACAATCTGTTACATGCAGTAATGGTAGAATACTGTAGATGTAAAAGACATGACATTTGTCCAATAGCAACAACTCATAACTGCCAGCAGAATTGCACAGTCAGTAGAAAGAGCAGCTAAGTGCTTAAGTGTCCAGGAAACCAGCGTTGACAAAGTAGCAGGTTTATGTCACATACAAAAATCATCTCAGTAATCATATAATGACATGTGAAGCTGGAAACAATTTCAGGTCAATGCATCAAGCAATACAGATAAATAAAAAATAAAACTACTTCAGCATACATAATACACAAAAGGAGTTCATATATAGGCTAATTACACATTTGCTCTATATAGTGTGCATTGTTATATCAATATTTAATGACCCACCACTCCCAGCTGCTCAGACGTTTGTACAGTTGATAACAGGAGCTGAACTGGATGATAGTTATGGTAAAAAAGTGAACTTTTTATGTTTATTTTTAAAATTTTAAATATATACAGTGGTGCCTCACTATAACACGGTACACTTTTCACAACTTTACTGTACCATGGATTTATTTATTTATTTATTTATTTTTTGTGCAGTTGTGTTCTGCGTCCTGATTGGCTAAGGGACTGTAGACCATTGTCAATCAATCTCTGTGCTGTGTCTCCTGTACAGTACAGAATGTTTTCAGCTTTGTTAAATTTACATAAAAGTTTGATCACTAGCAGTATGACGGTAGCTGCGTTTCCATTACATTTTTTCGCAAAACAATAGCGACATTCCTCAGATTTTGACAAAGTATATTTCAGCTTTGAATGTGTGTCCATTGATGGTTGTTCTAGGCAGGACTGTTGTAAATCTCGTCAAATATCATCCAGCGAGATTTCACTTCTGTCACCTTCGGAGTTTCAGAAGGGCGATCATCCCGATAGCATTAGCACGAATGAATCGGCTAATTCTCTCATCAGTAAAAGTCCCTGGTGAACTCTTTAAAGATACTAACATGACAAACAAACCAGCTGGGTAACATTATAAAGGTCTGTACATGTGGTCCCTACATTGTCAGGTCAAAATATTAAGTGTAAATATGCTCAGCACTTAACAACAACAAATGATAAATGTATGTAGTGCTTTTTACAGAGAACAGAGAATATATTTATCTGTAAAAAACAACTTAAATGTTCAAAAACTAACAGATAATAAAATGAAACCTTCACCGTGTCTACTGTAGGACTCACCCTAATCATCACTCTAAGTTCTGGTGTCCCAGCAGCCAATGGTTGTTATGGTTACAGCGACTGCAACTGCCATTTTCACTCCGAGCGAAGTGATCATTTGACCATGTACGTCACATCGTGTGACATATAATCGTGGAAAAAGTGTTTCCATTGCACTTTTGTGATAAATTAGAATATTATATAACGTCTGAAATAAACACAATATTTTAACGCTCATGAAAGCGTGAAAACTTTTTATGTATGTATGTCTGTTCAAAATTCAGGCGTTTCCATTACCAGTTTTTTTATAGCAATATTTAAATTTTGCAAGTTTCCAAGGGTAATGGAAACGCAGCTTCAGAAGTATTGTATCTGTGCAAGTTATCAACAAAACGTTCTGTGGTCAGAGACAGAGGAAGATGCTAGCCAAGAAAAGTTGGACTTCTGGACATGCTGAAGGAAGGTAGAAGTCACGCGGCTGTAGACGCCATTATGGAATAAATATATCTGAGGTTCATTAGAATAAAGAAGGAGGAAAATAACATAAGGACGACAGTAGCAATAAGTTTGAACAAGGATGCAAAAAGGGTTGTAACTGTCTGTGGATCAGTGACTGCAGGAAAAAGAACATTACACTGGATACCAACAGCATCTGAGTCACTATTCATAATTTATTGTATCCAACCTTTAAAACGTGAGAAAATATTAATGCCTGTCTGAGAAAAGTCTATAGTGTGGTGACGAGTTTTACAGCATTAAAACATACGTAACTAGAAAAGAACATGGAGAGCACAGACTCCACACATACACACACACACACACACACACTCCTAAATGACTGAAATGAGCACAAGGTTTCACTTTCACTTCCTACCAAATAAGACATACATTCATCCCCGTACCCACCACCTTTTATCACTTGTTCCTTGAACCAGTATCAACATTTCCTGAAAGTTTCAGCCAAATCTGTCCATAACGTTAAGAAGTTATCTTGCTACAAATCATACACATGTGCCCCCCAACCCCCCACATACCTCCACTGATCACCACCAAAATGTAATAATTTTTTTCCCTCATGTACCAGTATCAACATCTCCTGAAAAGTTGAGCGAAATCCATCCATAACTATTGGAGTTAACTGGCTAACAGACAAACAAACAGATAAACGCAGACAAAAACATAACCCAACCATTCCTTGGTGGAGTAATAATTTTAAAACAAGGCATTCAGAGATAGCAGACCTCCGCCATAGGTGTTGACCCATCTGATGTCTGAAGGTGAGATGATATGAATGCAAAAAACTATGAGATTCTATCTTGTCTGAGTCCTGAGATATTACCACTGATGTGTTTTAGATGTTGACCTTTAGTGTGACCTTGACCTATGACCTTCATTGCTCAAAATCTAATGGGTTCTTCCTTGACCCATGATCTATCATTCCTGAAAGTTTAACCAAAATTAGTTCTGAATTTTTTGCGTGATCCTGCTGACAGACAGACAGACAAACAGACAGACAGACAAACAAACTGACCCGAATTTAATACCTCCTTGGTGGAGGTAATAATATAGCTGACTACTTCATGGATTTCACTTATTGCAGGTTATTTTTAGAGCGTAACCCCCGCGATAAATGAGGGACCACTGTACTTTATAATAATAATAATAATAATAATAATAATAATAATAATAATAATAATAATAATAATAATAATAATAATAATAATAATAATAATAATAATAATAATAATAATAATATAATAATAATAATAATAATAATAATAATAATAATAATAATAATAATAATAATAATAATAATAATAATAATCTTTATCGTCATTGCATATGGTACAATGAAAGAAATTAGATGCAAAATCAACAGTACAGTCCAGAAAATAAACAGAGCTCTGCCACACACACACACACATACATACATACATACATATACATAAACACACACACACATATATATATATATATACATGATGATGTATAAAAACTGTCCTGTCGTCTCGTAGTCCTGGTTTTCAGAGCCTTGTATCTTTTTCTTATACATTGTGAAACAGTAATTGACATTTTTACATTACCTTAGACCTAATCAGTTGTCAATGACACAGACTACTCCTACTGGAGTATTCATATCTGGTTCAGCTTCACTGTTATATCTCTAAATTAAACTGCAAATCAGGTGTGTTTGTGTGTTTGTGGGTACAGCTGTGCTGGCTGACGTCTTCCCACTGACCAGCTTGTGGTAGGTATGTGCATGCTGTCTATATAAGCCGCATGTCTCCATCAGCATTTGTATGCTTTTGACTTTGTCTGTCAACATCCCTTCAGGATTTTCGGCTGATCCATGACAACACTGTTACTAAGCCGTTAAAGCTGAAGAGCAATCAAACAGGGACGCACACTGAGGGAGAAGGAAAATGGAAGAAAGGGGTAAAAACACAACCACGCAATAGCTGCGAGCTGTTTCTATCAAGATCATCAAACGACACCTCGTCTCTGTTGGTTTCTGAGGGCAGACGCTCATGGGGAGCCGAGGGAGGAGAAGATAGGCAGACCGATGCCAAGACAGAAGAGAGAAAAAACAGAGCAGACAGGGAGTGAAGCGGGGCCAAACCTGCCGAGAGGCTGAAAGAAAGAGCAGACAAAGATAGGACTGAAAAAAGAAAGACAGGTGGACTGAGATGAGCGAGGCAGAAGAAGAGACAGAGTGAGGATGAGAGATATAAAGACTCTATGTCATGTCCAACAAGGGCTGGATACATATTTTATACATCCAAAGGCTGACCATAAAAAATTAACTCGGTCATCCTGTCTCTACATGATCTCACCTAATGATGGCAAAGTGCTCTTCTCACTGCTCCGCTTGAACACACACACATGAACACACTTTAAGTACAGTTTCAGAGTAGACTGTATTCAGCTCTGCACTCAGTGTGTCTGTACAACTACTATTTTTACTACTAAAGTACACCTCCATGTGGACAACAAAACATGCAGACAAATAGAAAGTATATAAAATCAATTATTAACTCCCATTTCTGTCTTAAAGTCACAAAAAAAACTTGCATTCTAAGTTGGAGTAGGGAGGAATTCTGACCTGGAAAGACTATAGAGCTCTGGAAAAAAATAATAGAACACTGGACTTTTCTCTGAAATCAACGTTTCTACGTGTATGACAGTCATTCAATTCCTGTATCTGTTCAATTCCAACACAAACACACCATATTCTACTTAATAAACATCTGATCCATGTTTTATTTAAGAAGAAAAAGTACATTAAATCCAACTATTCTGTGGCCCTCTAGAATGTTGCGACAGCTCCCATTCACTTTGAATGGACGTTCTCAGCATTCTTCGGGCAGATTTTTTTCGATAACCGCCCACTGCGCCAGTGGCAACAAGTTTTGTCAGTTCAGATTCACGGTACCATATCACTCCGCAGCTAGTTCGGCCACTTTGAAAGTAAATATTCAATTGTCTGTCTTTTCTCAAAATAAGCTGTAATAACCCATAGGATAAGCGGGATAATGTATTGCCCACACGTGACTATTGAAAAATATGTGCTGTTCAGCCCCGTCAGGAAATATTTCTCTGATAGTTACGCATGGGCAATATATTATCCCTTACAAAATACCTATTGAAAACTACTGGACTTTTGCTCTGACAATGTTCAGGTCAATGCTCCTGACCTCAGCTCGATCAATAAAGGTGTGGATGACAGACCACCAGATGCAGACTCTGTCATGTCCAGCCCATTGCATTATTTGACGTCTGAAACACTAAAAATTTTTGTTATTTTGACCATGTGTTGTGTTCCTTAATTACAGTACATGACATGACAATACACAATAATGAGTTTCATTTTAAATTTGGAAGAAATGTTGGTGGTAATTTAGAGAACAAAACAAAAACACAGTGGTAAAAATTTGAGAAAGTGATCATTTTGCAGTGGTCTCTTAATTTTTTTCCAGAGCTGTGTTTATATGATCGCTAAGAAGTGAAGAAAAAAAAACAATGAATCTGAATCAAGCTTTTCTCATGTATAATGACAACACAATCATGAGGCTAAACACTGTTTATACACCTGCTGATGTCTCAAACAGTTGGCTTAAGAGGCTATGAGTAATAGTTCCACAGCACAGCGCTGCTATTTCCTGAACTTCAGGTGGCTCCTTTATTTCCTGTCTTTCATTATTGGACACAATAATTAACCCAGATGTGTCTGCTCCTTCTTGTTGTGACTAGTGATTAATTAGGCACACCTGGATTAATTAGTGTGTCCAATAACGAAAGATAAGATTTAAAGGGACCACCTGAAGTATATAGAGCCCATTATCCTACTTCCAAATGTTTTTGAGGAAATAAAATACATAAAATGAAAATAGGGGGTGGCCAAGGCTCAGTTGGTAGAGCGGGTTGTCCAATAACTGAAGGGGTGGTGGTTCGAATCCCACTCTGTCCTTGACAGTCAGTTGTGTCCTTCTGCAGAACACTTCACCCGCCTTGCCTCCAGTGCCGCTCACACTGGTGTATGAATATTTGGTGGTGGTCAGAGGGGGCTGTCATGCTTCTGTCAGTCTGCCCCAGGACAACTGTGGCTACATATGTAGTTTACCACCACCAGAGGGAGCATGTGAGAGTGAATGAATAATGGGTTACAAATGTAAAGCGCTTTGTGTGTAGCCAAAAAAGCACCATATAAATCCACTCATCACTCGACACCTGAACCCGCTATTATTATTATTATTATTAGTAGTAGTAGTAGTAGTAGTAGTAGTAGTAGTAGTAGTAGTAGTAGTAGTAGTAAAAATAATAATAATAATAATAATAAATTACCATTAAAGAGTTTAGAAAAAAAGACTGCTGATATTATGCCAAAACAATGGATCAAAGAGATATGGGCCCAATTCCAATTCACCTCTTACCCCTACCCCTTGAAAATGAGTTACAAGGGGTAGTAGTTGAAATATCCACATAAAAAATTGGGAGGATATTCATGACCTGTTATGTCATCAGTTATCTGTGTGACCCACCATTTTACGAAAAACAGATGTGGAGGTTTACAGTAAATATAGGTTAATCCACTTGGTAACAGCCCATAATACTACACCATGGTTGGTCTGAGAGATTCAGTCTCTGGTGGCCGATGTAAAAATCCAGACGAGACAACACCACTTAAGGGAGTTTATTAGCAGACGACAGAATTAAAATTCTGAATCGTATAAAAAGCAGTGGAGGTTTAAATCTGCTCTTTGTGTGTTTACTTGCATGTGTTATATGATAGTCTTTCATGGTTGCAGCTGTTTTTATTCTAGACTGAAGAGCTAGGCTTCACTTACTCTGCATCATTTTACATGTGCCTTTTAACTTGTCGTTAATCTTATTTAATAATTTATTCAGTGACTTTTACTGTCCCACTTCTCT
Source organism: Siphamia tubifer (assembly GCA_020466265.1). Taxonomy (NCBI): domain Eukaryota; kingdom Metazoa; phylum Chordata; class Actinopteri; order Kurtiformes; family Apogonidae; genus Siphamia; species Siphamia tubifer. The sequence continues at coordinate 41,107,885 of CM035791.1, read as the reverse complement.
TAGAAAAGGCCCCAAGGGAAAATTATTTGGTACCAATGCTATAAGATGAAAGAAATCAGACACACATCTTACTTTTTTATGAAACAATCTTATTTATTACCTATAATCATCAATTATAGTCATGACACACAGCCACATAAGTCAAGCACTAGGACCCTGGGTGCTTTGGCCCAGTAAAAGGCCGCTTGTTGTTTAATTAATATGCATGCCAGCTCGATTATGACTAGTCTTTACTGACTTCGACGCGATTCATTTCATGACACGGCATACCTAATTGGCTGAGCTTAAAGTCAGTGAAGAGAGGGAGATTACACCGTTGTGAAGAAACCAACACACACTGTAATCTGCTCACACAGGAAAGACATTAAAGATGGGCTCCCTGTTACCCCCATACAGCATTTATTTTATAGCCTTCATGCTATACTGTAGTCATTCTTGCCTTTTCCAACAATGTCACTGCTAATATTCCCTAGAAAAAATGTTTTGAAATGCCAATGGACCAATTAGCCATTTTCTTTTCAAATTAGGATGTGTGTAGCCTGGCTTTAGTGCATGTGTGGCAACACTATCCCCCAATTATTAACTGTGCCAATATTTCTAGAGCCAGTTAGTATTTACCACCCAAAACCCAGTCCTTCCGAGCCAATGAGTGCATCGATCCAGAGGCCTGACCAGGATACCACAGAGACTGAGGATGAGATCAATGTGCTGGATGCAGGATGTGGGAAAAGTGACGCACAGGATCAAAGCACAGGATCAAAACTGAGTTAAACCCTTTCCATTACTGCACACATGCATTTTACTACATATTTCTCACATTTGAATTTTACAAAATTTCAGCCCGATGATGAAAATTTTAGACGTTACATTTTAATGTTTGACTTCATGATGTGAGTTTTTACTAACCTTAGGGTGAGTACAGTTTAATATGTACCAGGCCAGTTTCAAAGCGTGATAACTAATGCCTTGAAATAGGTTTTAAATATATGTTTCTGCGATAGGATGAAAATAGACTCATCCTCTGAGGCACCACTGAGTCCACGTTGGGAAAAAGTGGCAAATGATCAAACACTTGCAGTCAGGGAGCTGAATTATGGACGACATCCCATTTATATTAAGGAGTAAACCATCGAAAAGAGATGTTTGACCCTGTAAAAAAAAACTACCATCAGCACACCATTTATCACTGAATGCTCCACGAGAAAATCCATGCTGTCTTTGTTTTATACCTGAAAGGCTAAACTAAAAAGATGAAATGAGAACGGACAGGATGCAGTTCATCAGAATGGATCCCACACAGCTGTGGTGTTGTATTGATCTGCTAAGCTGCATAACACAGTATGTCAGGCTTAACCTCTTCAACCAGTGATCCTCACAGGACTCTGACCTGGGGCTGGAGGCTTGACATATGAAGGACAGTGTAAGAGATACATGCTTAAATTTAAGCCAAGCTGTAATATTTCAATTATAAGTCTTTATTTTCAGATGGGAATTCTGTTGGGTGCACAGTAAATTTTGCAGTGTTAAATCAACACTTAGAGAGTTAATTTGGAGACAATGGGACCAAATACACTCTAGAAGAAGTTAAATAAACTCTCTAAGTGTTGATTTAACACTGCAAAATTTACTGTGTGTGTGTATGAGCAACACATTAGTAATGATTGTTTGGAAGATGAATAAGTCTTTAAAAGACAAAGGGATGTTCTGTAGAGAGAGAGAATAAAGAGATAAATGTTGAGTCAGCTGTCTTTGAGCCATGTTATTGACCATAAGAGTCATTTAGTAACTACAGTCCAACAATATTATAATAACGATAGTATGGTTTCAACCACAGCTTTACACAGCACTCAAGTTTACTTCAATTACTCATATGTTGTGTTTGTCACTTTCACAACATACATAATCTACAGGACACCGAAGTAAAGAAGACGTTGTCTTTACTGGGTACTTGGAAAAACATTACATGTACAGTCACTGCTCGGAACATCACTATTCTAACAGTGTTGTTATGCTAAGTAATGAATGAATGAATGCCCTTTATTGTCATTATACAGCGTTGTTACATGCCTAGGGCATGTATTGTAGTGTGTGTGTTTTTTCTTTCCTCCTGTTTAGGAATCTGGCTTGTGGGTGTGGCTTCCCCAGGACCTCCTCCAGGGATGATCTTGAGTCTGAGTGGATAATGAGCAGTCCAATCCTGGCCTGCCACACCGTATATAAAGCCACCTCTCCAGCTGTGTTGGGCTGTCTCCTGCTCAGACCAGTTGAGTCTGGTCTTCTGTTGCTGTCTCTTGGTTAAACTTTGTTGGGTGAGTGAGTTGGGCTAGATTACACGGGGTACCCTTTACATTGCACTTAGCACATTTGTTGTTATATACACTAGGTTAATAGGTTGGTGCCATCACTGTATTTTTGTTTGGGACTAGTAAGGAGTTAGACTTTTATTTTGTCCCTCTATTTCTTTTGTTAGGATAGGGTCTCCAGTTAGGTGGTTTTGGTTTTGCTAAGTTTGTTGGGTTATGGTACCACATTTTGTCCACTCTCACTCATCTTGTTTAATTGTTTTGTAAATATCTTGTTGAAGAAATCTCTGTTAATAAATCCACACTTTTTTTGTGAGAAACTTTTGTCTGCCCCTTACTTACTTACCTTCAGAGACTGAAGATGTGTTACCCCTCTCCCTGTATACATTTGTAGAGTGGGGAGGGTTGTAACAAGCGTACAACGAGATTGGAGAGCTCCTCCTTAAATAAGTGCACACAGTATTATAATAAGTAAAAAAAAAAAAGTGCAAATTTGCCAATATTTACAGAGTAGAAAAAAACAAAAAGGTAAATATATTAAAAAGAACACACGGTAGGTTACATATCAATGCGCCTAATATAAAGTAGTTCCTACAATATAACTAATAGTTCCTATATCTAATGTGAACATAACATTATGTAATATTTCCATATCAAAAACTAGGTCTGTTAAATGACTAATATTTTTATGAATCAAATGAATTACAGGGTTGCTGTGGATTCATTTAAATGAACTAAAAAGAGTCCGCCAAGGCAGGTCAGCCTGTGTCCGCAGCCGTGCCCCCCCCCTCAGATATGTGTAATAGTCAACTGTAACAGTCATGTGATCATTTGACTGTGGTGTCGTATCCTATTTACAAAACATTAACATTAACCTTTAATGCTAGTTGCACTTGATGAAGTTATCGTATTCAATTGGCTCCTAATGAAGTGTACACTGTACATGTAAAGTACTTACAACCATTGTGTATTTTTAGTCTGTTTTTTGTTTGGACTTTGCTTTCTAAAATATACTTTCATACTTTAAAAAAAAAAACATGTTTTAAATAAAATTTTAACACAATAAAATGGAACATTTGTTTACAGTTGTTTTGTTGAAACTGTTGAAGGTGTTGAATAAACATGTTAATTGTTTGTATATTCATATTTTTCCATATGTTGTGGATATTTTATCACATTTTATGGTGAATTTTTTTCTGTATTTTAGAAGACATTTAAAAAGATTTTTATTTTATTTTTTATCGCTTTTTTGTGTCAGTTTATTATGTGAATTTTAGTGGATTTTTTTGGTTTCATAATGTATTTTGTGCGAAATTTGAGTATAACAAAAAAAAAAACAGAGAAGGAACAGTTGACAAAAAGTATTTTAAAGGAGTTTTCTTTTCACCAAAGTACTTCCATTGTAAAATACCACATTGATGTTAACACTAACACTTGGGCTAAGGTGTTAGCCAGTTTGGAACAAACATATTAAATGCAGATATTTTCCCTTCTTTCTTGAGTCCATTTACTCCTTGAAAATAGACACAAAATAGATAGACGCAAAATGAATATTTAATCAGGATTAATCAAAATGAATCCAAAGCAGCCCTATGATTAATCTGATTACAATGTTTAATTATTCGATAGCCCTAGCTTTAAACCGGTTCCACTTAATGTATGTAAAGGTGAAAGTGTTATTCCTTCCCATCTTTGTGAGGAGCACTCATAACATGGTGAGTGCGACCTTGCCCCACAGTAGAAGGAGACATACCAATTACCTCTGCAACCAATGCTGCAGAGGTTCTCAACACACACATAGACACCCTGAGAACGGCACAGGGGCATCCACAAATGAACACACATGACATAAACCACATCATATGCCCTCACACCTACACATGCATTCATGTTATGCTCAGATACACTGCATAATAAGTTGAGAAGGACAACCATAAATTATCGATATATATGGAGCTCAACCTCTTTCCAGTATAATGGATCTTCATCATTCTGTGTATGGGTGGACACTAACTCATGGGATGACAGGAGGGAGTGGAGATGATGCTAATGATGATCATGCCATGGCTGTGGCTGCAACAAACACACGCACACACACACACACACACACACACACACACATGTTGTGATCGCTGAAGCAGCTGCTGTAGCTTTGCATCACAGGATGTTCACATCTTGTAGCGGACAAACAAACCATGACTGGGAGGAAAGAATGTGTGAGGAAAAGAGAGGCTGGCTGTAAACCTGTGACTTAATGTTGACAATGTGTTCATTTGTTTGCTTGTTTTGGCAGAAATCGGTGTGTTTGTGTGTTTGTTTTTTCTGGCTCCTGTGGGTCTGACTAAATGTACCGTGTACTGTTTAATGGTGTGGGTGTTAAACCAGAAAAAGTTAACTTAAAAATATTTCTACAATTCTTTCCCCAAGTATGGAATCAATAAATTACTTCTATTCTATTCTATTCTATTCTATTCTATTCTATTCTATTCTATTCTATTCTATTCACTAGGCCTGGGCAAAAAATCGATGTGGTTTTAAAATCGAGTAGGCACATGAAATTGCTAAATTTTTTAAGAAACTCAAGTTTTACTTTTTTTTTTTTTTTTTAATCCAGTGTTTATGCTCATATTTTAGAGCCCACAGCGCAGGCTTATCATTTCACTCTACCATTTTTTTTGGCAACACTGATCACATGAACAAACAAACATGGCGAGTGAAGATGGTGAGAAAGAGAGAGTCCAGCCCAAAACATCAGTAATCTGGAACTAGTACCATGTTGCTGAAGCAGATGAAAAGCAAAAAACATCGCTTTGCAAAGTGTGTCTGAAAGCAGCATGACAAATCTGTTTCATCACTTGAAATGAAAACACCCGGCCGAATGGGAGAAATGCTGCTGTAAATAGTATTTACTATCATGAACCTTGTCCTAAAAACAGAACAGAGGAGCTGAAAATTCAAACTAGATGTAGACTGTTATGAAGCAAGTTTCAAAACACTTAAATTGTAAAAATAAGTATTGACTGAAATAAAAGAGAAACAATTTTTTGGATAAAACACATTTTTATATTATTTTCTATGCATAAATCTGCATGTACCATGGTAAAAAAGGGCCCAAAAATTATGGATGACTATTTTATTTATTTATTTTAAATATTTGTAGTCTCTCCACAGGTACATTTTGAGAATCGAACTAATTATGCAAGACAGTGTTTCACAAAAATGGCTGCTGTTGAAAATCACTCAGGATTTCTTTGTGTTTAAATGAGGCAGGTTCCACATGTAACACAAGAGGACACAATGAGTTACACACGAAACCTGGAATGAGACTGAGATTCATGAAAAACACACATTTGTAGATTAGAAAAACCAGGATCATCACATTTAACACAGTATATTTTTATAGCGGTATATAAGACCATTTCACACCATGTTTTCCAGATCAAAGGCATTAACACTTCCTGTCCCTATAGTATTTTCGGCCCCAATATTTGATTAATTTGGGATGGCTCAGAGAAAGAACATATTTGCATTTATCTGAGGTCATTATTAGGTATATCCTGGGGGGAAATATGTCTAGATTTATCTTTTATTGTTGGGTCTAAAAATCTGGAAAAAGCCCAAAATGAACAATGTTTCACAGAACCACCCAAATCAAAATGAATTTAAAAAGTAAAGAAAATGCTGATATGACTAAACTGGTGCTAAAACAGAAGTGTTATTGCACAGAAGGTGAACGTGTGGAAATCTGGTTCATTGTATGAAAAGACAAACGTGCTGTGAGTGATATCACTGGTTCAGTTTCAAACAGACTTTAGTGTCGAGGACAGACATGACTCAATAAGCTGATTAATATTTCCAGTATATAGGGGTCTGAGTATCATGTGACAGGTATTATTACAGAAATATACAGTATAAAACTAGGAAAAAGATAAGAAATAATGACAAATGGGGAGAGTAAACCAAGCATATAGCAATGGTTTTAAGCAGAGGTGGATAGTAAAAGTAGTACTTGATTATTTATTTTTCTGGCAACTTTTTACTGTTACTCCCTACATTTTTGTATAAATATCGGTACTTTATACTCTTTACATTCTCAGGATAGACCCGTTACTTTTTCAAACTCAGCAGATGTGAGAAAAATAAATGGCTTCAGAGGGAAAATCACTGGAGGAGAGAAACTGTGACTTTATACATTATAGTTATATTACTATTATCTGACAATTTTGAGTTTTTATCTTAAAATTTTGACGCCTTCTACCTTATAATTTTGACCTTTTATCCCATAATTTTGACTTTTAAATCTCATAATTCTGACTTTTTATCATGCAATTTTGACTTTTAATTTCAGAATTTTAACATTTTATCTCACAATTTAGATTTTTTTCCTCTTAAAATTATGCATCTCTTTCATCTCATATTTATAACTTTTTTTTAAAATCACATAATGACTTTTTAACTCAATTGTGACTTTTTTTTTTAATTATTCCTAAATTTCCTCCGTTTTTTCCTTTCCTTTCATCAAAATGGAACCGGTCTCACGGATACCCCAAAAAGAACTCTTTGGAAAACGGGCCCCAGAGTGGGAAGATCTGGATACTGTGGCGTGTCCATATCCATCCTGACGAGTATCTGTATGTGCTCACACCCACGTCGTGACCACATGACCAGAAAAAACCGCAGCCTTGCACCTGTAGCATTCATTCTCCTCACAAGACAGAAACAATGGTGAACAACAGAGTATCAGTGGTGAATGGGTTAGGGTGTTAGCAGTGTTATTATTTGTGTCCAGTGTGTGTTGCGGCGGTAGAAAAAGGGATGTGGCCGCATGTGCACTACTTCTTCTATTGTTCTCTTGTATCCGGTGGAACTGGCTTACAGCGCGCATAGTGGTGTGGCATGTGAACTGCATCATTTTCAGCAAGTGTTTCGCCCCCATGCTGACACATATTTTTACTGAAACTGTTCCATTTTTACAAAATGAAACCCGTATAGAACTCGCTCAGACATAGCCTGATTAAGCCCCCCCCCCCCCCCCCCCCACACACACACACACACACACACACACAGTTGCAGAACACAGCAATGTCATTTTAAATCCTAAGGTTTAACAATGGGATGTTACTTAAGTATATTTCAAGGCAGGTGAGTGAATACTTTTAGCAATATAGTGTGTAATATTCTCTTCCCTGCGGTTTGTTTTCAGCTATTTTCACTCTGCATGTGATTTGTTTTTGCCACCTTTTTGCTATCCTGGTTTCATCCCTTCCTCCTTTTGTGTACGGTGAGGTCTTTCAGCAGTATCTGCTGCTCTGCCAGTCTCATTTCAAATCTGTTTCATGTTTTAATCTTCTTAATCTGTTTTTTTCTCACTCCACCTCATTTCCTTTCCACTCCTTCCTCCACCTCCTATTGATCCCTAACGTCATCCTTACATCTCACATATCATCACTCGTCATACTATCCTATATTTAGTCTTATGTGCATATGTTCTCTCACCTATTAACGTTATTATTATTTATCTCCTTTCCTTCTGTTCCACAGTCTCTCTGCTTTCCTATCAATGTAAAAAAAAAAAAAAAAAAGATTATTTTTCTTTAGTCATTTACAGCTTCAAAGAAGTGTCGGTGAGGGGATAAGAATAGAAAACCTCTACTATTTATAACAAGTATCAAAAATGTCTACCAGGCAAAACAATAGACCTGCCTCAGCATGGCTTTCTCATAAACTACTGTATAATACACACTCTCAATCTGTAGTAAAAGACCAGGATCACCTCAGCCACACACACACGCCGATGTTTGTGGATGTAAAAATGCATAAGCGGTGATAAATGATACTAAAATCCATATGCATCTTTAAATAGACAGCGTTAGTAACATATTGATAAGGTGACCTGCAGAAAAATAGTAACAGATCAATGAGGAAGATGTAGTTCCCATTTTCAAGTGTTTTAAGTTATTCATGCTTGTGCCAACTGTGGTAAATTTCTCCTAAGGATGGTGAATTAATGTCCGTAATTACAGAACTTTTGGCTCAGTAGTGAATTGTAAATATTTCATGCAGTGACTCATGGTTACACTGTCTGACACACACACACACACACACACACACACAAATACAGTGTAGCGCATCGCTGACAGCTGACTGATGTTGGTCTCATGAAGAACAGTGATCGCTCTTAATTATACATGATGTGTCACAGAGAAGGAGGAGGGAGAAGCAGAGAGATGGAGAGAAGAGGACGATACAGATGAGAGATGTAAAAATAGAAAGAGAAAAAAGGTGGTCACGGGACGGGAGTGGATGTGAAGACGAAAGTGGAGCAGAAAAAGAAAAAGAGGGGTCGAGAGAGGGGTAGAAAGAGAAGGGGATAAGAAAGAGAAGCAGTGATGGTGATAATGACGAGGAGGAGGATGAAGGGGAGAGGAGGAGACAGCAGGAGAGGAGGTCACCCTGTATTGATCCCCATGTGTCTGCCCTGCAGCAGCTCTGATAGAACATCACAGAACATGAGAGCAGCAGGCCTGACACTCAACCCCCAGGCTGTGGCAACTCACATTTAAGAACACACACCTGCACTCACACAAAAACACTGACTGACTGACACACACACACACACACACTAGTGTTCATGCCTCATGAGGATGTACGTTTGTAATCATCACTTGCAGGTAAAGTAGCCATTTGGTATGTGAGCATAAACACATCTATTTTTTTTTTTTAATAAATGTGAAAAAAATATATTATGTTATGAATAAATAATATTTGAATTGATTTTGTTAAAAAATAAAATATAGTTGCATTTCATTTTAATAAATAAATAATTTAAAAAATGTAAAAATATATAATAAAATAAATAAAAACTAAAATAAAATGTAAAAAATGTTTGGAAAATTAAATTACATTAAAAAAATAATAATAAAATGAATGAATAGATACAAGAATAAGAATAAAAAAAATAATAAAAATATATACTGTATTTTTTAAATAAATAAATAATGAAAAATTCACATCTTCCAACCTTTCAAAAATGCATGTTTCCCTTTGTACCTGTTTCCCTCATGCTTTATGGGGACTTCAAGAAAAAAACAAGTTATTTACAGAAATTTGCATACTGCACACAGATTTATATTTCACTATTGGGGACTAATATTTTATTTATATTTAACCCTTGTCGGGGCCTGAATTTAGGTCCCCATAAAGATAGGAATACAAGTACACACACACCCGCCACCTCTACCTGTGTTATGTTCTGCCGTCAAGCTATTCTTAGTGTCACAGTAAACAACTTAAAAATAATTATGTTCCGCTCCAGGCTGTCATTGCCTCTGCATGACCTAAAATCTACTCAACAACAATTTACCTAAACATGTACCATAGTGACTGAATAGAACTTGTAATTATTTAACCCTTAAAGAGCTGGAAAAGTTTTGGCAGTCATTTCTAAAAACTTTTTTTTTTCTCTTGCAAATCACAGGTGTGCTCAGTCCTTTTATAGAATAAATGAAAAGGCTGTTCTGCTGGGTCCTCTTTGGTTCAAGGTGAATATTGTCCAGTTGAAAAGAAAAAAAAAAACTTTTCTTCACCAAGGCACTCCGAAATATTTTAAAAATGTCTTTATTTAAAAGACATGTCCACTGAGGACCTTAAAATTGTTCACGTGTAGCAGCAATTGGGCCTTCTCCAGGGCGTAGTGAGACTAAAACAGTGAAGTCTTTAGTATGAACAAACAGCAAACCTGTTAATTACTTAATTGTCCACAGACTAGCGTGTAGCCAGGGCCGGCGTTAGCCATAGGCAGACTAGGCGGTCGCCTAGGGCACCAGATGTCTCCGGGGTGCCAAGTCCCACAGAAGTAGAATATTAAGCTGCCATATTTTCTGGACTATAAGGCTATAAGACTCACAGTGCACCTTATATATATGGATTATTTCTGGTTGTGCTTAGTGACTGGGAATTTAGACTTTTTATCTCATAATTTGAACTTTTTAATGCATAATTTAGACTTTTTGTAGCATTTTTTTTTTTTACTTTTTAATCACATAATTTGGACTTTTTATTGCAGAATTTTAACTTTTTGTTATATAATTTAGACTTTTTATTGCATAATTTTGATTTTTATCTCAAAACTTTGACTTTTTATCTCAGAATTTTGACCCTTTTAAAGTTTTATTTACCAGAATAATAGTGTGTTTTGTTCCGTGTTACAACTCAACAAAGTTGAGAGTTATTGTGACTGTTTAGCTTCACTTAATGCCCCTTATAATCCAGTACACCTTATAGTGTCAAACAATTAAACACAGTATTACATAAAAGATATGTAATCTATTTCCTAGATTCAATTCAAAGATTATTATATCAAAAGAGTGAAAATGTGACTTTGTTAGTAACATATATCACTTACTGAATATAAAAACAAATGTCCACAACCAATAAAACTGTTCAAAATACAGGCGTTTTATGAGTGAATCAATCTTGCAGAAAATGGTGGTGTTTCTCTGTTCACTGCGGAGTCTTTAAACATCCAAAAGAGTCACATGTGATGTTGTTATAAAGCTGAACACCTGCATTTTACATGAATTATCTTAATATTTCATCTGTTTGGTTCAATAAATATTCAACATTTTACATTATTTGCTTTTAATTTCAACAATGAAGAATTCATGCAGGTATGATGTTTGTAATATATTTTGCACTTCCACTGATGATACATGGCTTACATCTGTTCCTCAGACTTGGCCTAGAAGGTAAGAGAAGCAGCTTATGACCCAGACCAACAGGAAATTTATTGAGCGAGGTTGTTGGCTGATATGTCCTTGAGCAAGGCAATTAGCCCCCCTCCATTTGCTTCCCAGGTGTCTGACATGGCAGCGAACTGCTGCTAGTCTGCAGTGTGTGTTTCTGCAGGATGGGTTAAAGGCAAGGCTTCAGTTTCAGCGTGTGTTGTTTGTTTGTATCTGGCTGAATGAATTGGACTAAATAAACAGAAAGGATATGAGCACTTTATGTAGCAATTGATCTATCTATCTATCTATCTATCTATCTATCTATCTATCTATCTATCTATCTATCTATCTATCTATCTATCTATCTATCTATCTATCTATCTATCTATCTATCTATCTATCTATCTATCTATCTATCTATCTATCTATCTATCTATCTATCTATCTATCTATCTATCTATCTATCATTTTTGTCTGTCTGTCTGTCTATTGTATGTACAAAATACTGACAAAAAATAAATAAAGATTCTTCATTCCCAAAGTTACAGTCAAGACTGAATATCGGTCACATGACAAAATACACAAGAACTACACAATACTGCTAAACAGTAATGTGGAGTTTAATTTACTGTAAGCACTCTAAATAAATGACTGTTGTTTTTACAACAAAATTGCCAGAAAAATTAGGTAAAAAACAGAGTAACATGAAGATTTTATATTTTAAACATAAGTTGACTTTTTATTAACTACATTTTATATACTTAAAAAATAGTATAGTGACGTATACTTGGATTATACTATATATATATATATATATATATATATATATATATATATATATATATATATATATATACATATTTTATAGTAGTTAGTCCATATTTTTGATTATTCTAATCTGAATCCAATTTTAGATTTGGTGGACACCAAATAGATGTGGGTTCATGTTACAGTGTTTTAAAGTTCACTACTCAAATTGTAGATTAAAACATTCAAAAATCAGGAAATCACTAACCAGCCTCTGTGACTCAGGGTGGTAAAAGCCTTGGTAGATATCACATAGGTATGTGTTGGAGTCTCATGTGTCACAGTGTTTTAAAATCCATCACCCAAATAGAAGACTTAAAGGCCCACAGACAACCTCCTCTGTTGTTGAGGGGCTCTGTTGACTCAGTAATGGATCATTCATGTGCGTAAGTCATCAGTGATGCCCACAGTGGTTCAATTCCCACCAGCAGGTTCCCTGGAACTAAAAACTTTCCCCGGTGGTAGAGGTCAGAGGAGGCATGTGGCAGCCCCTCAAAAAATGGAGGAGGTGAAAGTAGAGGATGATGGGAACCAAGATAAGAAGTGACCGAAGTTTACCTCATGATACAATCTTGATTTTCATGAACATGATACATAACATTATTTCATTATCATCATGAAAGTATAATTGACTTTTACTTTATGCTGGTGTTCCAATGGTCTGTGCTCCAAAAGTTTCATTTTGGACCATCTTTAAATCTGGTAAAAAATAAAGAAATATAAAAAAAAAATCATCATTATTTATGCCCATCTAGATGTTTCTAGGAATGTTTTAAGGTATTTCAAGGTGTTTTGAGCCTTTTTTCCAAAGCTTAATGGTAAGGGGCTCTGTTGGCTCAGTGGTGTAAAGTAAATCGCTCCAACATAGTTTCATTCAAAACCAAACAGTGTCTCTCTGTGGAGACAACTAACACAAAGTTAAGACCTGACACCTTTGAATAAAGTTCAGGGAACTTTTTTTTTAAAAATCATGAAATAAACTATGCAGCCATTCCTCACAAGCACAACTATAGAATAATTTTACCCCAAGTATAACTTTAACAGTTCATTCTGCTTCTGTGTTTGGCATCCTGACCTACATATTCAAAAACAATGGAGAGAAACATGATAGACACTACAGGACATGATGAGAATGACAATAGAGAAACAAAAAAATGTAGATACACTGAAAGACCTTGTGCAGCAGAAAAAAAAGAGAAGAGCCGTTATGGTGCTGCAGAAGTGTAGCATGAGGAGCTCAGGATGTCATGAAATATGTAGGAAGGAGCAGCAGCACAGCACCGGAACACAAAGCCATTAAAGAAAGCACTGGAAAATGCAGTCAGCTAGAAATATAAATGTCCATTTCCTTATCCTTATCCCACACACTCACAGTCTTGGAGGCTTGCATTCATGTGTTTCCTGCCTCACTTTAACGTTGTCAGACATGCACACGCAATGTAACACACTTTTCTGCTCTCAAAGACACTAGTGGACAGGTGTACATGATGTGAGCACTAAAACACAGAGAAACTTACAGAAACCACCCCTCCCAACTTCCCTCCCTCCCTCCCTTCTCTCATCCTCGCTCCTTCCCTCTCTGTGTGCTTAATGGTGTTTTGTAAATCATTGATTGCTTACATGCAGCAGACCAGCCAGACAGTTAATTTGACATGCAGCAAGTGTTTTCAGGGTCAGACTAGGGGCTAAATGAAAACTGATGAGGGTGAGAATAGGTGAAGGTCAAAGGTCAGGATAAAATCTGCAGGTGATGTCGATGCTGGGAAAAATTTGGTACAAAGGATCATAATATTTGCATTAAACATGCATGCATTATGACAATTACAAAATTAAGTTAAAAAGCACATTTTATGAACTGCGGCGTGGTGGTGCAGTGGTTAGCACTTGTGCCTCACAGACAGAAGGACCCTGGTACGAGTCCCACACCAGACCTTTCTGTGTGGAGTTTGCATGTACTTCCTATGTCTGTGTGGGTTTTCTCCAGATACTCTGGTTTCCTCCCACCATCCAAACACATGCACTGATAGGTTAATCTGAATTGACCATAGGTGTGAATGTGAGAGTGATTGTTTGTCTATATATGTTCAACCCTGAGATGAACTGGCGTCTCATACAGGGTGTACCCCACCTTCACCCATTGTAGCTGGATTAGGTCCCCAGTGACCCTAGTGAGGATAAAGCGGGTTCAGATGACGAGGTGGGAGACAAGACTTTATAAACTGACGACATAATTTGGCTTTTATGTGCAGGTTATTACTTTTCACTCGCTGGCAGTTATTGATGAGGCCTGCACAGTAAATTTTGCAGTGTTAAATCAACACTTAGAGAGTTTATTTAACTCCTTCTAGAGTGTATTTGGTCCCATTGTCTCCAAATTAACTCTCTAAGTGTTGATTTAACACTGCAAAATTTACTGTGTGGAAAAGTTCAAGAGTGTCATAGATCCACACACTGCAGACCCACGGGACTTCATTTGTCCTAATCATGTTGCATATTTCCTTGTTTATCCAGTTGAGAGTCTTCAGTATTCCAACACTATCACTTCAAACTGTGTATCAATTTGCTGAACCAGTGAAGCAGGGTTTCATGTATGTTATTTTTTGTTTTGTAATTGTCTGCTCATCAGGTTTAAGTTAATGGTCTGTAATGCTCTTGACAGCTTTTATAACAATTTTCTTTCTGCGTCATCATCACTATGCAAAAAAGGCAGATCATCATCGGTCTGTATTTATTCTAAATACATCACCCTGTTATTATCCTCAGAAAGATAATAGATGGTGGAGTAACCAGACACATTTTGTGTGTACTGTCTGCACTCCACTGTTGCCAATGTAGGTTTAGTTTAGTGTTTAATCAATATTGTTATTGGACATAAACTTTCTAAGTCACATAGGGAAAAACAATACTGTAAATTGATTGTATAGCTCTTCTAATCCTCTTATTGACTTTCGTTCCAAGGCACTGGTTTCTCTAAATTTGTGTTGAGTAGTCTTAACGCCTCCTTAAGGTCAACTTTTCAGGAAATCATTAACAAAAGCTTTATTTTTAGCTTTCCAATACTGCTTTTCTGTGTAGTCTGCAAAGTCTGAGAGTGAAAAGGCTGCTTATTTATTATCCAACAAGTGAAGTTAGTGCATAGGAGGAAATCCCCCTTTCATAACTGTAACTCTACACATACACAGAGGTGGTATGATCCAATTAATCAATAATCCAACAGTAACACTCCATCCTTCCCATCATTACTGTCATCTCCACCACGCCCATGGAACTCCATTATTCCCTGCGCTATGAATGAAACTTCATCCCAACTTCTCTGGATGTGGCTCACATTCTGCTGAAACCAAACACAGAGTAACACATGCACCAGAAGCAGCATATGTTCCATATGAGCTTGGACTGTTCTGAGTCTCGGATGCATCTCCCCTTCACCTGCTTGTGAGATCATATGTACACAATATAGGGCGCGTAAATATTCCAATAAATCACACCAGTATTAAAATCACATGAAAAAACACGCCCATCCTCTAAGAAAATAAGGATATGAGTAGATGAATAGGACATAAAACGATGTGATATGAAGATGTGATTTTTCAGGCGCGTCCATCCACGTGACGGTCGTAATAATCACAAAAAGCACAAAACACGAGGTATTAGAAGATGCACGTCTACCTGGATGCTGCAGGAGATCTCGGAGTCGTCCAGTAACCGGATCGTGCAGATGACCTCCTGGTCTAAAGAGCGGATGCTGGGGCTGCGAAACCGGAGCATTTTCATCCTTCTGTCGGTTCTGTTTCAGCTCCTCATGTCACCGGATCCACGAGCAGACCAGAGCAGACCAGACGCTGCACGCGCATACAGCGGGTTCTACGTAGACTATGTGAGCCTCCGCCGGTGTTCTGGAAGCCCCCCACAGCGACGCCCTTGGGAATGAATGAGTGGATGGAGATATGGGTGGATGGACAAGAGGATGGATGTATGCAACAGAGGGAGCAGGAGGGAGGAGAGTTGTAGTCGTCTCCTGCCTGCCTACTGACGGATCTACGAGTGAGAGGAAAGACTACTGCCCCCACCACCACCACCACCACCACCACCACTCTCCCCCTGTGTGTTTGTGTGTTACTTTTACCGCTGTCCACACATTTGATGTCAGAATGTGTAACATATCCTCATTTGCAGAGTGGGAAACATAATCTGTCATAAGCTATTATTAGTACTTTAACAGACATCTGCACTGGAGAGACATTTACTTTATGGATTTTTTTTTATGAAAAAAAGATGAAAAACGCAATAAAATGACTATGGCGCACAAGCCAGCGTCATGCGTCTGCAGAGGCAGGTCTCACGTCATAATTGCATTGTCTAACTTGTGCGTCGACATGTAAATGACAAAATATAGAAGATATTTTGATATGTGTTTATTCTACAGTGTAAGGGAGCCTATCTGTTAAAAAAAAAAACCACTGTTTCATTTTCACTAATGATTACATCAACGACAATTTAGCCCTAATATGAATAATTTCAACATGTCACAGAGTACTGTCCCTTTAAGGCTCAATGCCTTTAAGCCATTACGTCATCACGTAATTTTACGACGCAACCTTTAGCCGTAGTTCAAGTTAGCATAGAAAGTCAGCAGGTTGATGGATTTTATGGTTTCTAAACGCATGAATGTCACATATTCAGGAAGAGGCCCACGGAGTCTCAATGCAGCTGTTAAATGTACAGTAGGTTCTTATTAAAAACTTAATATATGGCTTTTAAAATACAACGTAACGCCACACGTGCAGTCTGCCGCTCCAGGGCAGACTGGTGAATATCAACAAACAGAATGATCTACATCATCATGGGAGTCTCTGGCTCTGGAAAGTAGGTGCACTGTGTCCTGTTTGAACTCCTGATACACCTTGTTTCTTCTTTATTTTCTGTACTGCTCATTAGTTGTGTGTACCATTGTAATAGTGTCAATAAAGGCAAGTGTTAAGGGCCTGGTCAGGCGAAAGTGAACGTCAGGGTCAGTTTATTTTTTCTTTTAAACAATACTTTTGATTACTCAGCATGAAAGGCACGTATTTCTAGTTTCTAAAAGTGTATCTATTTAATGTGTAACTGAATTATAACTAAATATATAAGAACGTACATGATAATACAGTGTAAATTAAGAACAGTAATGGTTGTAAAGTAATACATACAGCATAAATTCAGAATGTAAATAGCAATGTGTAAATAAATGTGCATCTGCCTGTTTTGAGTCTTATTTATTTATATTAAAATGTAGAAAGTTGAATTGCAATGAAAACATATGTGGCCAAAGACTGACAATTTGATCATGATCTTAATAAAATATTGTATTATTATTCTAGTGCATCATACTAAACAAACACCTCACACTTTTACTTTTTTAATGCATTTTAAAATTCAATAAAAATGATATTAATTACATTTTTTATATAATGTACTCGTATGTTAAGTGTGGTATGGTAAATATTTGCACTTTACTTAAATATTTACCCTTTTTGAATTTTTTTCCAAACTTTGAATGACTGCTGTATATTTCCCAAACTTGATTACTTTAGCAATGATGATAAATCTATGTTTTTGTTAAATATTTGTTACTCCTCAATGGCATGTCAAAGTACTTGCTTAGACTTAAAATTTGAGCTAATATGGTTGTGACTAAATTAATTTTTATAAACAGGTATGGCATCATTAGTATTGCTCCACAGTGCTTTCTTATTCTGTTACTCTCTTTGCCAGGCACTTAAGAGAACCGTATGGTTTCTCACTGGGAAAAGTACTTTTATGCATATGGAGAAAATATATTGTCTGTGTTTATTACCAGGATTGCCTTGATTTAAAAAAAAAAAAATTCATGTTATATAGTAGATTCCAAAAAAAAAAATCACCAATCTATTTTTAAAATGCATTAATAATGAGTGGTTTTTAATGTAACTTTTTGGAAATGTTATCTGTTCTTGTCATACACAGGAGCACTTTTGGGGAGTTCCTATCAGAAAAGGTAATGAGGCAAAAAGCTCCCCCTCCATTCACAAAAAAATACACCTCTGTTCACATTTCAGTTTACATTGTGACTTCATGTTTCTCAATCTGCTGGTCTCTTCCTTCATCAGCTCGGTTGGTCATTTTATGAAGGAGATGACTTCCACCCTCCGGAGAATATCGAAAAGATGGCTCGTGGTGAACCACTCACAGACCAGGTCAGCCCAAACGTGTTATTGTCAAATGTTCCCAAATGTGTATGTTCTTCAGGTTATATTCTCAGGTTAGAACTCTGGATGTGAGTCATTTATGGAAAGGGTTCCCATGGGGTCTTAAAACCTCTTAGAAGTCTTGAATTTACAAATATGCATTTAATACCTTAAAAAAGTCTTAAAATGTATTACATTTCATAATGTACATCTTAAATTGTGTTCTCATAAACTTCTGTAAATGTGTTTAAATGTGTCTGGGAAATGTCCAAACTGCAAAAAAAGTAACAGTCTACTCAGTTCCCCCCGTTCCAACCCAATAATTTACACTGAAATTAGGAACCGATTCTCAGTAACTTTGCAACACCTGACTTGGAACAAAGGAAATCAAGGCATTGGAGTCAATAAGTGCATACAGTCACAAATTTTTGCCAGTGTGGCCATGACATAGGCGTTACATTTGACTCCTAAATACAGTTCAAAACTCTTAAAGGTGCCTAAACCAACCTTTATTAATCTTTGCTGCTTTTACTTGTATATTTGGACCCAAACAGTGCAAGAAGTTTGAATTGGAACCCTCCAAGTGCTGCAAAGTTATAAGCTGGGTGTGATTTGCATGGACTCTTACCCCGGTACCCCCTTTTGAATGTGGCCTGTCTGGGGACGGGTCTCATGCGCTCAGTTTGACCTGACGCCGGCGAGAAAACTGAACCCCAGTCCCGGGCGCACCACCATACCGTGCAAAAAAGGCCACATGAACTGCACCATTGGAGAAAACTGTTGATTTTAAATGTTTATTCAGTGATTTGAACCTCGTTTATTTTATTCATGTGTGAATGAGGGTCAGAATATCCAACGCAAGCTTTTTTCTGTGCCCCGACCCCACCCCCTGTTTTTTTTTTTTTTTTTTTTTGAGAAGTCACACCCTGGCTATAAGTATATTGATTTTGAAAAAAAATGAGTGAATTTCTGCAACCTGTTTGAATTCCTGGTTCATTTGTTCAATCTATAACTAGTTATACCAATACATTTGTGCGTATAAGGTCAACATTTCCAACAAACATTTTTCTGAATATGCCAAAATTGTTGTCATGTGCATTTAAAGGGCCATTTTATGTAAACCACAGGGAAATGCTTTAAAATGCAAAATTCGATTAAAAAAAAACAAAAACAAAATATTACTCCTTTCTTTAAATGTAACTTTACGAACCCTGTATCGATTAATGCACCATTATTCTTTCATCATGATGAAATTCTTCATTGACTTCTTCCACTAGAACACACTTTTCTTCAAGTGTAGGTAGAATAAGCTTTACTGGAGCAGACACTGTAGTATTTAACTTTAGATGAGTCATTCATTTTTTTTCTGTTTTGCTGATATTGATCTTTTCCCTGTCTGTGCTGACTTTCAAAATGAAGGACTCGCTGCCAAAGTTGAGTGTAAAAGCTCAACAGGCCCTGTCAGAATTTGGCAGGAATAGCTGGTAGTGGTGTTTGGTTGTCTGCGATAAACCTCCCACTCAAATGTGTTCTGAAAAGCCCAGGGAAACACACTGAGGCCTAATGCGTTCAACACATAATCACAATTTTATGAAAAAAAATTTAAAAAAAAAAAAAAAAGAGTTGACAGTTTTTTGAATAAATATTGAAGTGAAGCAGGAATGTAAATTCAGGATTACTGTCAGCCTTGGCAAAAATGTGACTTTCATGTTGGCCTATGAGTTGCCAGGTTGTGATTGGCATACCAGGACGTGGGTGTGCTCCCATAGGAAAATGACAGCATGTACTGAGTCTCATTTCAGTTCAGCTCTTGATAAAAATGTCATTCTACTTCAGTTGTAACCAAATTAAGAGCGATTCCTTTTCTTCCGGCTGTGCAATCACAGATTTATTTGCTCTGAGGCACCCGTCTGATCTCTGTTGGATTTCCTGAGTGGTTCTTCAAAAGAGTTTTTGACTGTCAGCCATGAAACAATAGGGATAATATTTGCAGTGTGATGTCTTTTTCTGAGTCCACTACTGTGTCATCCACTGAAACAACCTCTGCCTTAACACCTTTTTAACCAATAGCACTGTGCCACTTTTAGGCTAAACTGGTGGTCTTTTTAATCTTTTTATCTGTGCGTTGTTATTTTTTTGTCTTAAACATTTTTAAATTATATTTGATTGAGCTGTTTTGGCCTGTATTTTACTCTTGTTTTAGATGTAAAGCAAAAGCAAATATATATATATATATATATATATATATATATATATATATATATATATATATATATATATATATATATATATATATATATATATATATATATATATATATATATATATATGTATGTATATTTTAAAAGCACGTAATCCTCACTGTGAATTTTCAAAGAAATACACCCAAAAAATGCAAAAAATTAAAGTTGTATATTTGCAACCAGCTGAGACAGACCTTCTTTTGATGTTACGAATAACTGACATGGCCAGAAACAAGATAGGAAGTTGAAACTTAGAAATGATTGAATGATTAATGCTGACTATTTACAAAGGGGGAAACATATGGAACATAGTAAGCATATTCACAGGAAAGTAATCTGTGCATATTTGGGATATGCATGCCTCTTTGGTTGTAGTTGAGCTTGAAATAAATATGTGCAAACTCTAAAATGAGCCCATTCATACTTATGTGTTGTATGTTTGATATTTGTCAAAATACGCATTGAAAAGTTAGGACGTCAAAAATTACATTCACGAAATGAAAAGTTACGAGAACACTGTCTGAATAATAATAATAATAATACCTCAAACCTATATAGCGCTTTTTTGGACACTCAAAGACACTTTACATAGCAGACAAACAAGCAATGTATTAAAAAGAAAAGCTAAATAAATCAATAAAAACTAAGCCGAAGCTACTTTGAAAAGATGAAAACCACTTTTCCACGCTCCTTTTGGAATCTGATGGGTCACCCTGACTTACCAACACATGCTGCCTTTGAAAGGGGTTTGTCACCTCCACTGGCTGCATACCGCATTCACACGAAACAACAAGAGGAACGAGGGACTCAGAAATAGCCGGTCAATCTGACGTCAGTTGGACTTTCGCATCACCTACGTGGGTTAAGCCCGTCCTCCATTGCAGCGAATCTGAAGTAGCATTAGCATCTACGAGAGAAAATGGCGCCACAATGGTGGATCAAACTGGTTCATGTGCTCTCTATGGAAATAAAGCCTGTTTTTTCCCCTGCACGTTTTCAGAACAAGCTACGACATGAAACATAGCTGTGTGCTACTCTGGTAAAGGTAAATACATACAGAGATTGACAGGGGAGGGGGGAGTGTTCCTTCATGCATACTGAGCCAATCAGAGGCGCCTCGTCGACGCATCATGTGCATGTATGAGGAAGTACCGGTAAACTCTGTTGTTCGACCTCAAGTCATTTTTCTACCGTGAAAAAACAGCTGGAAACAAAGCAACCCGGATGTTTTTTTTTAAATAGAACCAACACACAATGTATTCAATAGCAACGGAGAACACAGTAATATTAATGAAATAACCATGGAATGACAGCTTTAAAAAGGGATTTGAATGTGGAAAGTGAGTCCGAGTTCCTGGAGTGTAATGTGAGAGAGTTCTAAAGTTGGGGACGGCGGCTACGAAGGCTCGGTCTTCAGTATGAATATGAATTTCTCAGATGGAAGAGAGTGGTAAAAAATACATCATCACGTCACAGGCATTATCTGTTAAACAGAAAACAGATCAAATTTAACCCATCACAGCTCAGCGGCAACTTCACTCCTAGAAGTTGTAGAAAGTCTTGGACTTGTAGCACAGTGCGGCTCGATCCACGGGAAAAACTAGATAATGATGATGTAATGACATTTTTGACCACTTTCTTCCATTTGAAAAATTCATATTCATACTGAGGACGGTGTACTCGTAACTTTTCATTTCGTGAATGTAATTTTTGATGATGTAAAATTTCGTATTCTGACAAATATCAAACACAACACATAAGTACAAATGGACTCATTTTAGAGTTGTTATATATAAATATTTTATGCTCCACTACAGCAAAGAAACACGCATATCCCAAATATGTACAATTACTTTCCTGTGAATGTTTTTTTTTTTTTTGTCCCAACAATTGCTCCATAGAAATATGTGTATTAATTAAAAAGTTAAGACAGGAATTTTCCCATTTTTAGTTTTATTTAAAAGAAATATAAGCAAAAAAATACAAAAATCTAACATAGCTCTGTTGTCATTAAAAAGTTTTGCTCCCATATTAAAGTGCCTGTCTCCCTTTTCATGTTTTTCTCTTTAGGACAGATTTCCTTGGCTTCTGAAACTACATGAGGTCATTGAGAGGTAAAAATGAAATTAAATAAAAAATACACACACAAATGCACGCAGTGGTAAGTCACATTTTCTTAATGACAGAAAAAGATGAAGGAAACTGAAGAGCCGAAAGGCGAGGGTACCAATATGCCAGCGTGAAATTGTCAAAAAAGACTTTTAAAAAATATCAACAGTGGTTTTGAAAATTGAGATGAAAACCAGAGAGCGGGGAAAAGAGGGTTTGGATGAGTAAAGGCAGATTAAGTGAGCAAGTGTAGAGAAGAGGTGAGAGAGTATTGAAAGCTTTATCCTAAAATGTCTGCAGTGACATCAAAGAGTTGTTTTTCCTAACTGTGCCACAAAAATGTTGTCATCATCCAATCGTCATTCTTTTATCTTTTTTTTTTTTTTTTTTTTTTTTTTTTTTTTTTTTTTACTCTTCGTGACCAGAATTCAGTTTGATGTCTTAAGTTTATTTTTCAATATTTTTTTTTAAAGTTTGAAGTAAATCAGAACACAACAAAGACACTGAGAAGTAATAAAAATGCAACTATTTAAATAGTGGTTTATTTTTTTCTCAGGATCTGAGTTTTTCAATTTGAGTTCTCAAGTCACAATTTGAGTTACAATGAGTACCTTGTTACACACAAATGGTCATCATTTAACCCTTTAACTCCTGAGACTTTAACAGTTCCAGTCAAAAATTAAAAAGATAAGCAACAAAATGAACTATAGCCCAAAATGTATAATAAACCAACAAAATATTAAGTAACATTTACAAAATAAGACACAAAAAAATTATTAAATTCAATATTAAATGTAGAAATATAAATCAAAATAAGGAACAAAATTAACAAAAAATAAAAAAATATTTGCTAAATAATAACTTAACTTAGTAAAAAATAAAACTAAAATGAAGTATAAATACATAAAAATAAATAATATTGTCATTTGGTTACTTTAGTTTTAGTTTTGTCTTTTTCTTTTCTCTAAATCAGTTGCTTTTTGACACCTGTTTATTTCCATATATCAGATCCAAAAACAAAACTCAGTAAAATCACAATTCACAAATCACAATTTTTTTTTCTGAATATTGAATTAAATAGACCTTTATTGATCCCTTACAGAAATGAATTTGTTACAACAGCAGAGAATATGGTGCAGTAACAGGCTGCCCCCTACAGGCGCCAAGTAAAATTCCATAAACTCAACCATCCTTTCAGAATGCGTCACCACTGACGCATCAGGGGTTAAAGGGTTAAAACTTGTTAACTTGTACTCTTAACAATACATATGGAATTAGGAGTTATACAAGTGCAGATGTCGAAATGAAGGAGTGGTTGTCTTCTCTATGATAAAAGCCACACAAGAAACATTGTTAAGTGTAACTGGAACATGTGTCTGTATGATGATAGTGATGTGGGGGTGTATCTGTTTTAATATATATATATATATATATATATATGTGTATATATATATATATATATATATATATATATATATATATATAAATATACTTAAGTAGAGTAATGAAGTACTTTTACTTAGTTAGTTTCCACCTCTGCATTTAATTCATCAATATCAACACGACCAATATATTGAAATTGTTAAATAAAATAAAAACAAAAAAACTTTCAGCCAAAAAATATTAAAATCCAAACTGGTGTTGCATTTTCATTGCCTCCTAGTGTAGTATATTTCAGTAGTTATTGCTTGAAGTTCCCGGTCGTGCCTCATTATATATTTATGTGTGTGTTTCTGTGTATGTTTTCTGCTTTTTACAGTGAAAGGAGTTCCGGCTCTGATGCTCTTGTGGTGTGTTCAGCCTTGAAACGTCTTTATAGACAGATCCTGCTTCATGGATCCAAAGCCCTCTGTTCATTTCTGGATCCTGAACACCACACCCTACCTCCCACCATTCCTAATATCTTTTTTCTGTTCATGAACGGTGACTATAATCTCATTTACCAAAGGATGGTGGCCCGGAGAGGACACTATATGAAAGAGAACCTGCTGCGTTCCCAGTTTGAAGATCTGGAACCTCCCTCAGATGACGAGAACACGCTGCTGCTGGACATTAGGATGAGCATCACAGACATGGCTGCAGAGGTCGAAAAGCACCTCACCAGCCTCAAGACAACAGGTGTACAAACAAACTGTGACAAACAACAGTAACTAAGAACCTAAAGTTATTATCTTAAAGGGATTTTATATAGTTTTCATATTCCAAGCTCTTAAGAGGAGGGGGAAGTCGTACCAGAACACACTTACAGCTACAAAAACCAACAATGAACCAATGCCATGTATCCACATCACTCACCAAATAAAGCATAAAGCTCATTCCAATTTTTCTACAAACAAAACGTCATTGCAATAGTTATTTTGACAGTCAGTTCAGGTTTAGATGTGGAATTTACCCCCACTGCCCTTTTGTATGTTCCCCAGGGCGGATGACATGCACAGATTGAATGTCCCTATATCAACACTTATTGTGAACTTCATGTACTTTTTCAATACTGCTCCAAATATGCCCAAATTTGGAATTGTACCATATTGAGATGTACTTCTGTATAGTGACCAAAAACAACAGCTGTTTGATTATTGAACATATCTGCCTCTAATAGAAACACATCCAATAAAACAAATGGTTCCAGGCATAATAAACCCATCCATATACATTTATTGTTGTTGTGGATTCATTTTGATTAATTATGATTTAATTATTTTTAATCTATATTAATTGTTTAATTTTGCATGAGCAAACAGAAGTAAGAAAGACAGGCATATATCTGCACTTAACTGGGCAACACATTAGTCTAGTGTCAGTAGAATCACCGACTAACATATGCTTCATGTTAATGTAGTATTTTATGCCGTAAGTGCTTCTGTGCAAAGAAAACTTCTTGCAGAATGTACAAAACACTTTATATCTGTTGGCTGTTCTGTCTCAAGGGGATTTTTGTTCTCAAATTTCTCACAAAATACACTAAGAAATACAAAATGTGGAGGAAAAAAAGTATACAAAATATGCCAAAATCCACTAAGATAGGAAAAAAAGACACAAAAAATGTGATAAAATATCAGAAACATATGCAAGAATATATATATAGCTTGAACAAAACTATTTGAAACAAAACACCTGTTCCATTTAACTGCTGCTGATTCAAAAATGTAATCTGATTAATCATGATGATGGATTAGTTTCCCCAAATCTAATCACATCTATACTGATCTATAACTGCAATTTGTTGTGAATCCAACCAATTGTTTTGCTGCTACAGACATTTGAAGCTTTGCCCAAATGGAGACATTATTATTTTGGATACTTTTGGTTATGGGACACAACACGCTAAATATTGTTTCATGTAGAAGGCAAGAACTTATATTTTTGGTAGTTTTTAATGCTGTGTATGATACTCTGTTTAATATTATTAAATTTTTATTTTCTGTATTTTAATAAAGAGTGAGAAACCGATATTATGCTGATTATAGCTGTGTAAATCTATTATAACTAAGGGTAGCCTAAAACTTTTGACAGTCTTGGAACACACTGCAAATCTATGTCATTATTTTCCAAAGAAATAAAAGTCTGACAGCATTATTACACTGCTGGATGACTGGAAATAGCTCATGTAAATCTTAGATTTTAGCTATTAATTAATTATCAAATTGTTGCCAAATATCACTCTGTCACCACCAATAATTATTTTCTTTTAGAATTTAAATACATCTAAAAATTCATCATAATTCAGTAAAGACTCAAAGGTATTATTAGTCATTTAGTGACTTCAAGAGCCAAAGTCACCAACAAATATAGTCACCTACAATATTTACACTGAATATGACAAAATAAAACAATGTATTTGTAGGAAAGGCC
The DNA here is from genome assembly GCA_020466265.1 of Siphamia tubifer. Classification (NCBI taxonomy): domain Eukaryota; kingdom Metazoa; phylum Chordata; class Actinopteri; order Kurtiformes; family Apogonidae; genus Siphamia; species Siphamia tubifer. The sequence goes on along the minus strand of CM035791.1, from coordinate 41,081,639 downwards.
ATGGAATCACAGGTTTAATGACAGGTTTAATGTTCCTGACTCAAGTTCATGTCAGGTCAAAGCTTATATATTCTTGTCTCTTCATCTGAAGTGTTTAACACACACACACACACACACACACACACACACACACACACACACACACACACACAGGTGACCATGACCACAGCCCCTCACTCTGCAAAACACACCCTCTTCCATTCAGCACTCTGCTCTGTAGAGCTGTTTTGGTGGTGTGACTCATCTTCAAACCTCAACCCGAATATTTTAGGAGCTTCTAATCCAGAAAAAAACCCTTTGGCTACTCTCATATCTCACACATCCAGACAAAGTGGTGCATGCACACACACACACACACACACACACACACACACACACACACACCACTGGAGATTAAAACCCCCAAAGAGCAACAGACAAACATGCAGACATGTTCTCAAGTGTATCACATTCACTCACACACACACACACACACATCTGATGACAGTTTGCATCTTATGTGTCAGTTTAATCCACTTGGTGTGTGAGTGATGACACAAAAGCAGGAATGGAAAATAGGTTACACACACACACACACCAATAATATATATATATATATATATATATATATATATATATATATATATATATATATATATATATATATATATATATATGTATGTATGTATGTATGTGTATATATATATATATATATATATATATATATATATATATATATATATATATATGTATAGGTATATAGCTAACAGTTTGGTCAATAGGTACAGGCCAGGCTACTAACTTTACACAGTTGGACTAAAAACAATATAATCATGATTAGTGATCAATAATCAACCATTGATGAGATATAAGCTATTTTATTAATTAATTTTATAGGGCCAGCATATTTCCAAGTAAATAATGTAATAAATATTACAGATATATAACATAATCTCACTGCCCTCTAGTGTTCAATGAAAGTACTACATATAAAGTAATTATTTAGTAAAACTAATATTTATAAAACCAACACCATCGTCTGTGTCTTTAATAATGATTAATTATTGCTAACATTTATAGATTGATTGATTTTCTAAAAATGTATAATGATGTTTCATCCACTAATTCACACATACAGTATTTTTAACAAAGTAAAGCAGACTTCATCATCTTTTCAGTGACATTACATAACATCCTGTGCCACAGAGTCATCATAATTTGGGTCTTTGAACCAAATAATAACTCAGTAGTTAATTAGAGCAGATGTTTTTTTTTAATATATATAAATAATTAAGTACAATTTGCTAAATGGTTTGTCTAAATTACAGTGTAAAAAACACACACACTTTGACACTATTATTATTATTATTATTATTATTATTATTATTATTATTATTATTAATAATAATAATAATAATAATAATAATAATAATAATAATAATAATAATAATAATAATAATAATAATAATAATAATGATAATAATAATAATAATGAAAAGTGTGACTTTAAATGTATTGGATGAAATTGAGGTTCTGCTGAATCAGATCATGTTTGACACCTGATTCTACTTACATATTATAGAAATACTTTAGACAAACTTAACTGTTATAGGTCAGGTACCACAAAACATAATAATGAACAATTAACTACTGCTTTTCGGATAAAAGAGTGGAGTTTTTTTTTAAGAGGGGGGTGTAAATGTAATACAAAACAATCAGAACAGAACAATTTGTTTCTCTGTTTTTATTTGGTCTTAACAGGTGACATCATTCAATATGACACTTGTGATCATATTTAATCAACCTTTTAAAACCAGTTACGTTGATCCTAGTGCAAAACAGTATTAGTTAATGTTGAAGCGTTATGACTTACACCAGTGGTTTACAACCTTTTTGGCTCTGATCCCATTTCAAAATCCAAAATTTCTGTTAACCCCAGATATTCATTTACAACTTTTCCCTCTTTTAAAAAAAAAAAAAAAAAAAAAAAAAATTTAGTTTTGATCATATTTGTTATACTATGTAGGGGAAAAAAAGCTAAGTTTACATGATATTTAGTTCATATAATGTTATTATGGGCGGAGACATTAAAGCCAGATGTACTGTACATTATTACTGCAGAAAGTCTGAATTAGTAGATTGTTTATTTGGTCGCCGCAAAGACATTACAAATTATACAGAGCCGGCTTGGGCTTGGTCTGTGGGAATCACCTGTCACGATAAATCCATATTTCAAGTACAACTCCTGGTATTGTCTGTTAAAAGTTTGCCTTTTCTTGGAGGTTGGAGTCTCTTCAGTGTGCCTTTTCCTCTTCGAAAAGAAACTTTCCAAAGACATCTGTTTTTTTTACTTATTTTGCTAACATGTTGGTTATATTTGTTGGCATTGAGTTGACAGAGATGTAACTGAGAGAATCCGGTCATTTTTCAAAATAAAAGATTGTTCAGACTCAGATAATAAATACAAGAGAAATAATTAATTACTTAATTAATTATGAGGCAGCCGGGGGTTGGGGACCACTGTTCTAGAGGACTGTAGAATAATTTGTTAAAACATCTTTCTTAGTTCTTAAGTATATCCTGACAGTCTGTTGTGGACCGGACACAAAAGCAGCAGGAGAGAGTGGGGACGCTGCACAACACACTGTGATTACACTTAAGTGTGTTGGCTGACATTGAGAGTGTGAATTCCCTGCACTCTTCCAGGACATCTGACCGTGTCTGGGTGTTAAAAGCCTTCTGTAGATTCTCATCATGTGAAAAGAAGCCTGATCTTTTTATGTGGTTGCACACAGATACATAATGAATGACTTGCCTGTGAGTAAGTATACATGCTGTAATGTAATGCATGAAAGGACTTAAGTATCTGCTTTAATCTATGCATGTGAGTGAGTCTCTGTTTCTACTTCCAAATCAAGATTTTATGAGAAATGAAAATGATAAACTACAGCGAAATCAAGCAGTAGGTTCAGTGTATTGCCATTGCCAGTATTTGTGCATGGAATTATGTGTGTAAATATTAACAATTGCTTAACAGAGCCAGCTGATAGAGTTTATAGCAGTGTTAATGTCTTCTCCAGTGGTGATGAATGGCTGATAGATCATCTATCTATTTCCAAAACCCATGGAGTTCAGCTGCTCCAAATCCTCCTGGAAGTCAGTCTTTCCCGGATCGATCTGAGAAAATGTAAAGAGTTTACTTTACTTTGCACTGTCAAAAGATAAATATATAAGCAAGTATAAATAAAAATACAATACAACAGTGCAAGGGAGGGGTCCCTTCATCAGAGTTTAGCAGTTCCACATAAAAAACAATTACAGTAAGCAACAAAATGAACAAAAAAAAACAGCCAAAGTCACCAATAAAATGAACAAAAATGAAGAATAAAGCTACCAAATAATTAGTAACATGAACAAATGGAGCAAAATTAAAGGAAAAATAATTAAGATATATAAAAGAAATCAACAAAATGTGCAACAAAATTAACCAATAGTACTAATTAATATTTGCAAAATTATAAATAACATGGATAATAATTAGTAACATGAACAAAGTAAGACACAAAGTTTTTGTTCATTTTGTTGCTCATTGTTTATTTTTCTACATTTTACTTTTTACTTGATCATTTTTTCTTTAATTTCGCTCCATTTGTGTCTTACTTTCTTCATGTTACAAATTATTTTGTCAGTTTATTATTCATTTTTGTTCATTTTATTGATGACTTTGGCCATTTTTGTTCATTTTGTTGCTTATTTTAATTATTTTTACTGTGGAACTGCTAAAGTTTCAGGAGTTAAAGGGTTAAACTGAATCATGTAGAAGAGAGAAATATCTAAAACATGCAGGACACCAGCCCTCGAGGACTGGATTTGAACACCCCTGCCTTTGATCCATGAATTATGAGGGTCTTAGTCAAAATTGTTTTTTCCTAAGTGTTTTTATTCCTCTTTAGACATGGAAAAAGTAATGTGATTTAAATCTTTTTAATGAACCTATTTTTTTATGGAGTTGCAAAAATATCCACCCAGCAGGATGACATGTGTTTAAGCTTTGAACCAAAGAAATGTGTATTTAAAACACAATATCAGAACACTATGAAATAAAACATTCTTAATGCAGTTTTTGTTTAAGAAGAGACTGTTAATTACAGTCTAATAACAACAAGCAATTGATTTACAGGTAAATATGTTAGTGCAGATCAGGTATTAAGAACAGACCAGTTACAGTAATGACTGATATGGAACTAAAACAACAAAACCCATGAATATACAAGAGAACAACTGTAGAATAACTGTCCACTGGAGTGACCAGTATGCAGCAAAGTACACACTAAACACTAAAACAATATAATAAAAAAATATATAATAACATTCATCAGTGGTAGTTATGACAACAGGATAAAAAAAAATATATATATATAACTTTTTACTAAAAAAAAAAAAAAAAGGGTTTTGTGTTTCTTCTAGAATCTCATTTCACAGTAATATTCCCTCTTCAGTTACTTTTTAAATCACTCACAGAAGCAGATGCTGAGGTTATTACTCTGAGTTACCTCATGATTGGCCAGTGCTTGTAGCATCTGTTGTACAAAGTGTTGCTGCTGCTCTGTCACCGTAGCAACCTGAGGACCACTTTGTGATTGGTTATTAAATGCGCTATCAGATGCAGCATTTACATTTGCTCCAATGTTTCCAACTTCGGCTCTGTAAGACACACATATGGTGGCATTTCATGAACAAATGTCATCAAATACCCCCTCTGATCAAAAAGATGTTCAGATTTAAATGTATAATCTGTTTTTACTCACGCAGGAATGAGGGCCGGAGCCACAGCAGCCAGAGTCTGGAGACCCTGTTGGATCTGCAGCAGAGCCTCCATGGCTTTGGGATTAAACATGGCTGACAGCAGCTCTGGACTCTGCATCTGTACAGTTATTATTTAATGTTTACGATTCACGCACGAACCCATAAAGACCCAGTGCTTCTTTTGTGGTAGTTCCCAAGTAACCTTTACTCTAATATCACTGCTCTAGACAGAGAGAGAGAGAGAGAGAGAGAGAGAGAGAGAGACAGACAGACAGACGGATAGATAGACGGATAGATAGACAGATAGATATACAGATAGATAGATAGATAGATAGATAGATAGATAGATAGATAGATAGCTAGATAGATAGATAGATAGATAGATAGATAGATAGATAGATAGATAGATAGATAGATAGATAGATAGATAGATAGATAGATAGATAGATAGATAGATAGATAGATAGATAGATAGATAGATAGATAGATAGATAGATAGATAGATAGATAGATAGATAGATAGATAGATAGATAGATAGATAGCATTTAAGACTTGAGTTTTCTTCATCAGTAACACACATGTGGTAACATTTCATCAGTTTTATTCTGGAAGCATCTTACTCGCAGACCATTGTATAATAATATCCCCCAGGCCACATGTTTGAAACCCCTGGCATAAGGTTTTTATTTTTGTGTCCATTTCTGTCAACACTTAAACATGTTGACCCATTGCTAGTTCACAGATAAAATGCATAGATGTTATGAAGGGTATCCATTGACAGTAAAGGTGCAAAGAGGATGAACTAACCTGTTGAAGGAAGAGTGGGAGCTGCTGTCTCATCTGCTGCTGCAGCTGAGGATTTCCTGAGAACAAGGGATGACTCAGCAGCATCTGAAACCGCATGAATAACAGAAGCAGTATATAATGTGAGACTATCTGGTTTGCAGGAGAAATTATAGGAAGATGCTGACAATAAGTGGGATGGAGGTTTTCAGTATGATTGAACAGCCCATCACATGATTTTCAAGCAGCCTGGAATTTAAAAAATAAATAAATAAATAAATAAAATTGCAGACAGCAGTGGTTTTCAAAATAGTGAGACGGGTCTCCCCTGGGGGGCGCCAGAGGACTTCAGAGGAGGTGCAACATGAGAAAAAATTTACCTGAATTAGAAAAGCACTGAGAGCGCAAACCTCCGCCAAGGCAGACCCCCCTATGAATGAAGAGAGGTGCGCCAAGGAGATTTTGTTTGTCTATTAGCAAGATAACTCATAAAGTTAGGAGTTATCTTGTTAACTAACTAACTAACAGACACGCAAACTCCGGCAAAAACATAATCTCATTGTCGAAGGTAATTTAAAAAAAGAAAAAAGGTGGAAACATGATTAGTTACATGTGAGGCAAAAATCACACCTGAAGTAAAATTGAGAGAAAATGTTAAGATGTGTTCAAAGAAATGTAAAAAAAAAAAAAAACATACAGATTTGGAAATGTATTTAAAAACTGTTAAAAACACAAAAAATGTAAGATGACTTTATAGATATAAAAAGTAAACAAAAAAACATACACATGTTAAATTGTGTTAAAAATTGTAAAAACGCACATACATGTTTAAAAATATGGGGGGGAAACGTTAAAAACATGCACAAATGTAAAAAAAAAAAAAAAAAAAGTATTTAAAAAGATGCTTAAAACACAAAATATGTTCACATTTCTTTTAAAAAATATGAAAAAATATGGTAAAAACACCAAAAGATGTGTTTAAAAAATATTTAAGCACAAATAGAGATGAAGATGAAGCTGTTTAAAAAAATAATACATCTAAAAAATAGAGATAAATATGAAGTGGTGCACAGCTGCTTTTGGGTTCTTTTAGGGGAGGCTCACTGTCCCACACTATGAAAACCTCTGGTCTACAGTTTATACAGAAACATAAATATATATAAATGATAGGCAGCTGCTAAGTGAAAATAAGACATGTGATTTCCTGCTGTATATTCTGCATTACCTGTGCAGCCAACTCAGGATTCTGGCTAAGGCAATTAATGAGACTGCTGACATATGGACCAGACAGAAGGTTCTCCATCAGACCTGGACTGGCTGTGATCTGCTCCAGCAGAGACTGCATGCCTGAGGCAAGAGACAGGAGCACGCTGATCAAACATCAACAACACCCAGGAGAGGCGTTTATGGCTTCTAGACAGTATATTTACAAATCATCAACTTTGTATCAGTTAAGTTGTGACATTTGGATGATTGGTACAGATTTGTATTATTTTAACCCAGTTCATTTGCAAAAACAGGTAACTACATTTTTTGTTTTGTTCTCAAAATGGCATTTTTTACTCTTAATTCCAGGTAATACTCATTGATTTGATATATTATTTATTTAATTTGGTAAGGTCCACTAAATTGAATAAATATATAAAATCAATGAGTATTACCTGGAATGTAGAATAAAAAAAATGCCATTTTGTGGAAAAAAAATGGAGTTACCCATTTTTGCAAATGAATATATATATATATATATATATATTTATTTATTAACACGGATTAATCCATCATCATGATTAATCTGATGAATTTTTTTTAACACAATACTTATTTTTTGCATATGTTTCAGTTATTTTATCAAATTTGTGGGTGTTTTGTAAGACAGGTTTTTGAATACATTTGGGACTTTTCATCACTTTGTATTTGTTTGGGGGGGTTGGCATGTTTTGTATATTTTGTTTCCTCCACATTTTTGTTATAACATGTAATAAACCTTAGCCTCAACCCTAATAAACAATAATAATAACCATTGGATGCAGTGTTATTGTGTAATATTAATATTGTATAATAAACATGTTGTTAACACTTACCATGTTAATAACCGTAATCCTAAAACTACTCCTATAACCCTAGTCCTAACCTTAATCCTAACCCCAACCTTAACTTCAGCCCTATCCCTTGCCGTAGCCCTAACCATAAATTTAACCCTAACCCAAAACCTAAGTCCAACCCTAATAAACATAATAAACTTGTAATAAACATGTAATAAATGTGTTATGTGCCAAACATGTAATAAGTATTTGTAAATCCAACCATGTTAATAACCCTAACCCTACTAAACATAATAATAAACATGTAATAAATGTGTTATTAACACTTAACATGCTGATAAACCGAGCCTAACCCTAATTCTGTCCCTATCCGCAACCCTAGTCTTAACTCCTAACAAAAGTCCTAACCCAAGTCTTGAATTGATGGAAAATAAACCTACTTGTCCAACCAGGATTTCTTAGGACTTTTAATATGTTGTTTTGGACACTTTATAGAACGGTGGCTAAGTGGTTAGCACTCTTGCCTCACTTCCTGAACCATGCAGACCTTTCTGTGTGGAGTTTGCATGTTTCTCTCCCTGTGTCTGGATGGGTTTCCTCTGGGTACTCCGGTTTCCCCCATCATCCATAAACATGTTTGTTAGGGTAAAATCCTCCAGCCTGGTGGTTCTGACCATTAGCCTGGCTCTACAGCAGGAGACGGGTCCCTGGGTGCCACCCATGGGTGCCCACTGCTCCGTACAGGTTCCACCAATGGCACGAAGGATGGGTTAAATACAGAGGACACATTTAATTCTACAGTGTATGATGACAAATAAAGTACTTTACCTTTATGAGGAAATATATTAAAATGTGTTCCCTTTTTGGGTCCAAAATCAGTTAGTTTGCCTGGACTACAGATGTCCTATGATAATATTAGTCCTGTGAAAATGAATGAATTAAGGGATTTATTTTAGTTTTTTTTACATAAATTATTTCCTTCAGTAAAACAACCCTTACAAACACAAAAAGTAAAAAATAAAAATTAAAAAAAAAAAGGAATCAGCTAGAAGCAATTTTTTTTTTTTTTTTGCATTTCCTTTTCACCTGATACACATTAAATTAAACGTGTACAGCATCAAGCATTCACTGCATGAACAGAAAGAAGAAAAAACATACAAAAGAAAAACATATCCTGTGTGAATCATCATCTGTAATTTGGTGGGATGTGTAATGCTTTTCTTTTTTCTCCAAATGTACTCAGTCTATTTCCTGTTTGAAGGTGATGGTGGCTGCACTGGTGATTATAAATCAAATTCTAAAAGTGGTCTGGGAGGAAATTCATCATTCCTATAGCATTTTATAATCTAGGAAGGATGTTCAATGAAAGAAACATACATTTTTCAGAAAAGTAATGCGCTGAAAATATGAAATGGATGGAAAGCATGACAGGATGCAGTCAGGAAGATTCAGTTGTGTATAAGTAGTGGATCTGTCCTTGACAACAGAACATAGGAACGACATAACTGTGTGAATGATGACTAAACTAAAGCTGACCAATGTACAGAATGTTGGTATTGATCTAATACAAAGTAAATACAGGACTAGTTTTTCCAAAAGCAATAGTTTTTACTTGGGATGTCAATATTAACACTTGAACACAGATTAATCCATCATCATGATTAATGTGATTCGAAATAAATGGAACCGTTGTTTGTTTCAGTCTGTCTGTCTGTCTGTCTGTCTGTCTGTCTGTCTGTCTGGTTGTAAACAGTTTTACGCAAAAACTACTGGAGCAATTTTTATGACATTTTCAGTAAAGGTGACAGGTGGTCCAGAATAGAGCTTGTAAATGACAAAACAATTTAAAATTTAAAAAAATTTAAATTAATTAAAACAGCAATTTGGCTGAATTTAGGTCAAAGGTCACAGTTACCAAAAAGGTGTTTTCGCAATCATAAGTGATCGGGCAAATCAGGTAATATATACAAAGGGGGGCAGGGTTTGTCGTGCCTGGTTGTATGTGGTCTGGGTATTTTTTTTTTCTAATTTTTGATGTTAATTCTCTGTATTTCAAAATGCATTTAGGATTTTTCATCACTTTTTTGTGTATTTTAGCATGTTTTGTATTTTTTTTTCTCCTAATTTTTTGTGTTTCTTAGTGTATATTCTTTTTGTATATTTTGTGGAAAATTGAAGTAAAAGAAAAAAAAAAAAAAAACAGAACAGTTGACCAATATCAAGTATTTTGACTGAGTTTTTACTTTACTGAAGCACTTCCAGCTGAAAATATCACATAAACACAAAGCAAATGTTAGTCAGGGATTCTGCTAGCACTAGGCTAATGTATCACCCAGCTTGGACAAACATATTAAGTGCAAATATAGTTCCTTCTTTCTTGAGTCTGTTTGCTCATGCAGAATGAAACATTAAAAATTATTTTGATTAATCATGATTAAAAAACTTGGTTGTTTGACCATTCTGTCACAGGTTTTGTTTGTTGGTACTCAAATTTCCAAATAAAAATAAACAAAAAAAAGTCCAGAAAAATTCAAAAACATATTCAAAAATATGATAAAATATTCAAAATATTTGCAAAAACATAAACATATATACAATCAACATGTTTATTCAACACCTGCCACAGTTTCATTAAAATAAGTGCAATAGATTAATCCATGTTAATGCATTAATATTTACAGCCCTATTTTATATATATATATACTTATATTTAAATACAGGCATTAAAGGGTTAAAAGTATCTGGAGTCAAACCTGCTCATCAAGCACAGACTAGTAGATTAATTTCCAAATCGCCATAGTCCTATGTGACAAGGCCTTACACCAGGCATAGACTTTTGCTGTATCTCTTTAAGGCAATTTAGGCTATGTTTATACAGAGACGATTGGAAGAGAAGAAGCTAAACTGGTGTCTTGTCTTAACCTTGTCATTAGGAAATCTCCATATATACGGGGACGCAAGAGTGTGTGGAATTAGATTGGATTTACATGCCAGGCTGCTCGATGGTGCTGTAATAGAACGTTGCCTTGTCAACGCTCATGTGTAACAGCAATATTTTTGTGTTTTCAACCGTGAGATGGAAACACAACAATGGATAGTTTTCAAAATTTCCACACTGGAATATGTCTTCAGATTTTTGCCTTTTCAACCTCAGTTCTCATGTAAACAAAAGGCACTTCTGATACAATATTTTGTCATTTTTACTCGCAAATGTCCTCGTACAAAACAATAATAACTAGAAAACACTCAGAGTGCAGACCTCCATCAAGGTAGACACCCCCCCCAGATCACCACTAAAATTTAATCATTTCTAGGTCTCCCCATTACCAACCTACCCTGAAAATTTCATCAAAATCTGTCCACAGTGGATCCATTATTCATTCACTCTCACATGTTCCCTCTGGTGGTGGTAAACTACATATCGTATCCACAGTTGCCCTGGGGCAGAATGAGAGAAGTGTGGCTGCCATTTTGCCCCTACAGCCCCTCTGACCCCCACTGAACATTCAAATGCATCCATGTGAGCACTGGAGGCAAGGATGGGGAAGTGTCTTGCCCAAAGACACAACAGCACATGACTAGGACAGAGTGGGATTCAAACTACCAAGCCTTCCCAATATTGGACGACCCTCTCTACCAACTGAGCCATGGTCCTTTAATAAGCTTGATTAGTTCATGGCTAAATGTTTTCTTACCTGCAGAAATAGTCCCCTGAGCGTTTTTATCAAGCATGGGTGAGGCAGTGAATTCTCTGAGGGGGTCTGTGGATTGATTGGGGAGGGTTCCAGTTGACTCATTTGCAAATAACTCTTGATTTCCAGATGATGTGAGCTGTGATGTCCCCATCTGACTCTACAGCAGAGAGGGAAAAAGACTTTAGACAACAAACTTGAAGTACCTTTACTAACTTTGAGCTCTAATAGTTTGAGCACATTTTTGTGTTTGTCCATGTCCATTCTCTGAGGACAATAAGAATCCTTGCTGATGGACTCAGGCTCGTCCTTCATGGGCTGTAAATTCTCTAACTCAGTGTCTTCATGATCCAGAACTTCATTTATCATGTCAGGGTTCCTGATCAACTCCAGCACCTGAATATGAAGGAGAAAAACATACAGTAAGGAAGAATAAAAAATGAATAACTACCACTGTAATGTGTCTGCCTTATTTAACCATGATCAAAAACCAATTAAAACAAGTGCCGAACAGATGACGGAGACATCAGCCGTGGCACAGACAGCCACAACATCACCCAGCTGTGGGAAGTCCCACCCGGTGACACTGATTGCCTCCTTTGTTTTTCAGAAAGCTTGAACCTCACAATAATCAGATGGTTGTGTGAGCCTAGCATGTAGTTTGATGAAACACAGCCAGATGATATGAGTCAGGGTACTTTACACTAGTCACCCATTACTCATTCGCTCTCACATTCTCGCTCTGGTGGTGGTAAACTACATAGCTACCATTTGGCACCTACGGTCCCTCTGACCACCACCAAACATTCATACACCAGTATGAGTGGCACCGAAGGCAAGGACGGTGAAGTGTCTTACCCAAGGACACAACAGACTAACTAGGACAGAGCAGAATTTGAACCACCAACCCTTCAGTTACTTTGGCTGCTCCATAAGCACTCAAGAACTATTATTGACAGATAGGAAACTACTTGTAGGCATCATGGCTTTTGACCTTGTGGGACCTTGAATTGTCCATTATGAGCCGAGACATTTGCGAGGGACTGGGTTTGTTGTGCCTGGTACCACTTGTTTTGTTTTGGTTATGATATGGTATCTTTGAAGTGCTCATCCTCCACCCACCTGTGTAATGATGTCCGTTTTATTGAGTATATCCCCCACCTCTGGGTTTGTCTGGAGCAGCTGCTGAGTTTGAGGATTAGAAAGTATGAGCTGCCTGGTGAGCTGTGGGCCTGAGGCAGAGAGGGTGCTCTGCACTAAAGGACTGCCCAGGATACGGTGCATCATCTGTGGGTCAGCCAGCAGCTGTTTCTCCATCTGGCGCTGCAGTGCAGGGAAGAAGCCAGGTCCACTGTTTGTGAGGCCGAGGCTGTCCAGACCCTCCACTATGGAAACAAGATAAGATCAAAAGAGTAAAGATATGCAAAGGACCAGAGGGCTGAAGGCAGATGTTATTCATTCAGCAGCAGTGGATGACCAGGAACTAATGGGAACATATACAGCAGCAAAGTCATTTTAGGTCAGGGGTCACATATAGTCCAATTAGACTGGACCAGTAAGGTAGCAGGTTTATAACCCTTAACTAATTACAAATTTTCTCTTTGGTTTACAGTAATCCCTCGTTTATCGCGGGGGTTACGTTCCGAAAATGACCCGCGATAAGTGAAATCCGCGAAATAGAAAACTTAATTTTTTTTTTTACAATTAGCAACTATTACATGTATACAAATACAGTGACTCGCGTGTAGGCCGTTTCACTGCTCTTCAGACTGGGCCGCTGCATCCTGACTGCGCTCTGCAGTGTTCTCTTCTTCTGAAGCCCGCGGTGCAGGTGTGTTTGTTCGGGAGAAGAACATAGTGATAGGCAGCTGTTGTCGCTCTTTTTTCTTCTTTGCAAAAAGATCCTTGTACACCGACATGCCACCATCGATTACGTTGGAGAACTGTAATGAACAGCTCATCAAAGGGTCCCATTCCTCAGCTACTCGCTTAAGTTCAGTGGCCATTTGCACCATGGTTGCTAAGCGACCAAGCGTTAGTCCTTCCTCCTCATCTCTCGTGCAAATTTGCCAAGCTGTTTTATGTACGTACACATAACTGCACGAGACGACAAAATGATAGCACAATTCGTAGCATGTTTTGATACAAGAAGTGGGAGTGAGTTTTTAGCGAATCAGAATGCAGAACACAATGCACCCAAAAAAAAATGCATTATGAAAATCCGCGAAATAGCGAATCCACGATAAGTGAACCGCGAAGTGGTGAGGGATCACTGTATTGCAAAAAAAAAAAAAAAAGAAAGGTTACATCAACCCTTTGATTCATACTGGTCACTACAGTGGACAATTATTCTACACTTGTTCTCTTGTATATTAATGGGTTTTGTCGTTTTAGATCCATATCAGTTCATATCATTACTGTAACTTGGCTGTTGTTAATACCTGATCTGCACTCATGTCTTTATGTGTAAATTAATTGCCGGTTGTTATTAGACTGTAATTCTTGCTAATGCTACTTCAGATTTGCTGCAATGGGGGACGGGCTTAACACGACATGGGTGACGCCAATGTCCTCATGACGTGTAGTGGACAGGCTTGTCTGAGTCACTCATTTCTCTGTGTTTTCTATGAATGGGAAATACAGCCAGTGGAGGTGACACACCACGCAACAAACGCAGCATGTGTTGGTAACTCGGGGTGACCCATCAGATTCTAAAAGGAGTGTAGAAAAGTGGTTTTCAGCAGAATAACATCTTTAAAACCTGAACATAACAAAACGTATCTTATTTCTCATTCTTATCAAGATACAAAAAAAATACATTGTAATGTCAAGGAGAGGTTTAAACAATAAACACAAAAAGTTTAAAGCTTCAACTCCTTAAACTTTATAATCTGTGGCATTTAAAAAATAAAAACATTTTTTGTGGCTTTCTAGGCCAAATTTGTACCCATATTGTGGATGAACGAAGGTAGATGGAGCTAATCTGACCTGTTTCTGGGAGAAAAATTAGCCAGGGTGACCAAAAATCTAATATGTAGGTCAAATGATAGAGGTATAAATGTAACTTTATTTTTTTAAAAAAAAACACCAAATGTATTACTTTAAAACTATTAGAGATATCAGCCTAAAACTTGGTATTATCCATAAAACCTATGTGAATTTTTTATTTTTTTTTCTGAGGGTCATTTGGGAGGGTCTGGATGCTTTGACACGGACTGACCCATGTGTGACTTTTTTGGGGGACTGGCAATGTTTGATGTCAATAATAGGATGTAAAATATGTTCCTGTATTCTTCTGATCTTACCCAGGAAGAGGGGAGAGGTGGGTGGTAGCGGTAAGTTTTCTGAGTTTGGGTCAAGAATGGCTGGAAGTTGAGCTTGAACCTTTTCTGAAGCTTTATCACTCACTGGGTCATCATGACCAGAGCTGAAAATAACACAAAACAGGAACATTAATCTAAAGTTTTACTACTAGATGAAAATATACACACTGAGTTCAGGTGTTTCATTGCTAACACGATAATAAGCTACAAATTATTATGACCAACGACACAATATGAAATTATACATCAATAAATATCATTGCAGAAATTTTTTTCATTCATGCTGATGGCTGATTTGTTTATATGACAAATGTTCTCATAAACATCTGCTCATCTTTTACTTTATTTTTATTATATGTTGTAATTTTGGATTATTTGGAACTTGACAGAAATATTCATTTAATATTTATGGTGATAACTATTTACAGTAATGGACATAAACATGTTCATCATGTTTCTAGAGCAGGTTGCCCAGTAACTGAAGGGTTGGTGGTTCTGTCCTAGTCAGTTTGTTGTGTCCTTGGGCAAGACACTTCACCTTCCTACTTCCAGTGTCACTCACACTGATGTATGAATGTTTGGTGGTGGTCAGAGGGGCCATAGGCATAAAATGGCTGCCACTCTTCTGTCAGTCTGCCCCAGGGCAACTATGGCTATGTATGTAGTTCACCACCACCAGAGCGTGTATGTGAGAGCGAATGAATAATAGGTCACTAATGTGAAGCGCTTTGAGTGGCAAAAAAAAGCACTATATAAATACAATCCATTATGATAATATTACAAATCAATTGGAAAAAGGGCTAATATATTTTCCATATTGTGTATAAAGGCTTGATGTATTAAGACTAATACTGACCTGATACTAATAATATGAATACAAACAATATAAGGATGTAAAAAATGCAGTGAAAGAGGAATATTGTTTTTTCCTAGAAACACCATTGAATAGTTGTTGAGTCAGGTCTGCTTTACAAAAGAGGTAGGTAGGTAGAAAGAAAGAAAGAAAGAAAGAAAGAAACAAAGAAACAAAGAAACAAAGAAAGAAAGAAAGAAAGAAAGAAAGAAAGAAAGAAAGAAAGAAAAAGTTGAATTTATACATTTGTACTCAACAGTTACCTTTAAAAGCTAAAAAATAGAAGCTGTTTAACAACAACCACTGTTGAGAGCAGGACATTAATCACAAAACAGTATTATTATTATTATTATTATTATTATTATTAATAATAATAATAATAATAATAATAATAATAATAATAATAATAATAATAATAATAATAATAATAATAATAATAATAATAATAATAATAATAATAATAATAATAATAATAATAATAATAATAATAATAATAATAATAATAATAATAATAATAATAATAATAATAATAGGGAACATCCATAACAGTGTACCCTGGGTCCCAGTCAAGGACACACTAACACATATCTACTGTCTTTGGTCATGATAATGTAGCATTATTTTATATTTATTCTAACTTAAAACACATGTAAACCATGCGTGTAGTGTGTCAGTACCTCTGGACCATGCACAGATGGACTGATCCGTCCTTGGCTCTAAGTGGACACAGGAGTTCTGGGTCTCTGAGGACCCGGCCTGAGTGAATCAGCTGCAGTCGTTGTACAGGCTCTGCCATGCGATCTAACAAACCCTGTTTCAACTGGAAAACACACACACACACACACACTTAGGTTTAGTGTTGTGGACATGTGGAAGTGGAGTGCATTTGTCTGCTGACCTGTCCACTGGTGCAGTCTCCTCTAACCATCACGTCCCGGTTCCCCGTCTCACTTTTAATATTAACGTGGATCCTTTCACACCTCTGGGATCCACCGGACGCTCTCCTGTCACGTCTCACTGTGGATGACATGTCGGTCCTGTCCGTGGAGAAGGTGCTGAACAGACCTGAGGAGAAGATGCACAGTCCACGGAGCGCGTGTCCCGATGACTGTGCAGAAAGTTGTGTGTGGATGGATGTGACTGTGCAGGATGTGGAAGGAAGAACCAAACCCAAAAATAAACACTTCACTTTGGTCTCACATACAGATTTTTTTTTTTGCTTTTGTTTCATTCTATATTGTTTCCCTTTTATATTATTTCACTTATATTGCAGACATTTCAATGTATTTGATTAATTTCAATTCCTACCACAGAACTGGAGTCATCTTAAAGACATATTCACCACAAAATAAAACAGTCCACATTTAAAATTAGATGTCAAATTTTAGTTCAGGGACCACATACAGAATAATGTGACCTCAAATGGACCAGACCAGTAAAAAAAAATAACATAATACTGACATAATAGATAGTTTTATAGTTATTTGTTAAATAACCCTCTATGGGACTTAAGGAACTTCATTTTAAAAATTACCTTTGATTTTTTATTATTTTTTTTAAATAAGGTTTATTTTCATTTTTCAAATATAAAACATTCATTTGACAATGTGATCGTCAGGATATGGCCTTATTCCTATTCCCTACTCACAGATGCTTACAAAATGGAACAAGTATAAAAAGAAATATATACATAAATAACCAAGCAAAAGGAATTTTAAAATAATTAAATAACAAGCGAAAGAGAAACAATATGTAATAAATAAATGAATAAACAACCTTTGATTTTAAATGTATTAAGGCCTAAAATAAATTTCCTTTGCTCACTTTACAAATTTAATCCTTGACCTTTATTTTGGGGTACCATCATTTATAAATGATTTTGTCCCACTGTCCACTGTCCTACATGTTTTAAGTGCAACCCTGCTCCAACACACATGATTCAAATGATCAGCTGGTTATCAAGCTCTGTTGAAGCCTGATAATGACCCACACATCTAAAACATGCAGGACAGTGGACCCCAAGGACCAGGGTTGAAGACTTATGTGTCATGAATTCCTAATGTAAAAAAACAATTGATAAAAGAACAATAGTTTCATTATCCATATATACATTTGACTGTAAAACACTTACAACATTTCATTTCAGAATTATTCTAAAATCATAAAAAATAGATAAAAATATTAATGTTAGTTATGAATTTGGGAAAAGTTGATGAACATAAGGTTGAATGAATGACTACAAATTAAATGTGGTTCAACCCCCACAAAAATCAAAAGCAGTGCAGTTAATTAAATTGTTGGAGGCTTGTGTTAATTTTTGAAGCTGTTTTTGAAGCATAATTTATAAATGATATGATCCCATAGTTAACTCTTTATAACCCTGTATAAGTGATTTTCCACTTATCCTTTATTTATGTTATATCACCTTTGGATGTATTTTGTTTGGTCTATTTGACTTTATTCAGTGTGACTTAGGTACAATAAACACCAATGTACCCTCAAATGTTAATATTTTGACCTTAAGGTACTGATATCTACCTTTTCAGCCCTGTAAAATGTACAAATTAGTTGTCAAACAGTGAAAGGCCTTCTTAAAAGTACAATTATGTACCTTTGAGGGTACTGCCAGTGCAACAAGCATTTGCACTTCTAGGAGTAATTTAGGATTTGTACCCCTACTGTACCTTCTTTTCTTAAAGTGTAATATTCTAAAATGCATACTCTTTTTACCTTTTGTGTTTTTCTTCTATTACTTATATATAGTTCTTCTTCTTCTATTCTATATATATATAAAATACAGTAACTTCACTGACCTTGATTTTTGACATAAAACATTTTGAAATTTTTCACAAAAGTAATAGTCTTCATATGTCCTTCAATAACACATTAAGATTGATCTTTTGAATGATAGAGTATTTCTATCTCTACCATATGAATTGACATTCAAAAAATAAACCATGAGTTAAAGCGTGGTATTGAAAACTGTGTTGAGAAGTATTAGATTAAAAACTAAATAAACTATAACTATATATATATATATATATATATATATATATATATGAAACAAGTAGAAAATAAATATCTTCACAGCAACATTATTTCTTCCTGGAATCACCATTTAAATGTCCCAAAATGCCTCATTTCTGTTCTTGGTTTTGAAAGGGTGATGAACTAGACATTGAGTTTTATTATGGGATACATTTATAGAACAGATCGTACCTCCCTTAGTTACATGAAACAGAATTCAGTTGTAAAGTATTTTATCCCATTAACACAAATGAGTAAAGAAAGTCTGATTTTCACTGAAAAAGTAGTTTATTTACTTAACAGTGACAAAGAAAAACAATCAAAACCATACATTTCGCTTCTGTCATTTTGGCATTTAAACCCACACATACACACAAAAAAGAAAAGAAACAGCCTCAGAGCCTTGAACAGTAGATGTACTGGCATTCATGCCCCTGCAGGTGGCACCAACAGGCGACAAATTATCTTCTCAATTGTTACATTTGGGAACATTAATTAAATAAAACCTACATTATTTGAGGTAATGGTACCCCAAGTAAAACAGTTTGTTGTTCTCAAAAGCTTTTGACTTTGGGATGTGTAATACATCCTGCAACATCTGGAGTGGATTTATTGCCTTCTACGTTTGTATGTTTGGGGACACATGCATTTCTAACAGATACTGAGGAAAATATAACAAAACAAAAACAAAGTAAAGAGAACCCTGATAATCATCAGTAGTGATTTTCTTCATTTGTTCATTCATTTTTTAAAATTTTGTTCAAGTGTTTTCCTTTTGAAACCTTCATAAATCCATCTCAGAGCCCTTTCGTCCTCTCTTGTTTCCCTGTTAATCAAAAATAAATAAGTACAATTAAATACAGAAAAATACATTCAGTGTAACCTGTACATCTGTAAATTAAAATATTAGTGCAAAAATTATAGCAACACAGAAAACAACAAACCTCTCATTATATTTTTAATAAAAAAAGACAACAAAAAAGAAAAGCTGATATCCCGTTCAACAAAACACCGTAAATGATTGATGAAACTAGGAACTAAAACCACTTCCTTTCTCTCTGGGAACTACAGTGACAGTGTTGTGCTTCTTTCGGTGCTTGTTATCTTACAGTGTTCCTTTAATACTTACTTTCCTCTACAGATACAGATATTGATAAACCTCACTGATCCCCAGGAGTAACTTCACTCACTTATTCCACAGTCCGGTCCTGCTTATGCAGCCATTACATTAATAAACACTAGTATTCCCACCTGATGTTTTGGCTGTTCCAGTTGGAGGCCTTTGACTTTGGACCTCTCCTGTTCAAGAGCAGCATGTAATAATGTGACCTAAAGAAACAAACATGCCACTCAAATGAATAAAAAATGCTCAAATGTCATTGTAACACAATCTCTTCCTCACTGCAACTCACTTGTGCTGACAGTTCTTCTTTTATATGTAGCAGCTCTTCTACTTGTAGAAGAATCTCTGCTTTATCTTTCACTGAAAGAGCGACATTACAAATGACAGGAATCCTCAGACACATCATATGACATCATCATTACACAGAACAGTTGTTGTCTTTGCTACGTTCCACTCACTTTCCCCCTGTTGGAGCATTTTAAGGAGCTGGGCGTTCCTCGCTTTCACCTCTTTGTACTTCACCTGCAGAGTTTAAGAGCAGAAAGAAGAACTTGAGTTTAATTTGACAGAACATATGTGTGGCAATGAATATTTGAATGTTTTTGTTGAATTTTTTAGGCATATTTCACATACGTACATACAGACATATCATATGAAAACACTCAACAGATACAATGTTACACATTAAACAAAACAGAAAAAAAAAAAAACAAAAACAAATAAAATAAATAAATAAATGAGAAGGGGGTTCATTATCTACTCAACAGGAAACTTATCCATATATAACAGAAATGGCTGACAAATAGATGACAAACTATATGAAACAGGATTTAACACCACTTTAAAAAAAGATCTTTCACCAAAATCTGGGATACAATTTGAATTTTCCACTAAAACATAAGCGTTCTAAACCGGTACACACTGACCTCCCACTGTGAGATGGTTTTCTTGAGTTTATTGATTTCCTGGTCTTTCTTCTCCAGTTCATACTTCAGCTGCTCTGCTCTGGGATCCTAAGGTGACGGACGGTGAAGAAGAGTATAAAGACAAAGGCAGGCACAATTAAAAATTAAACACCAACTCTAAAAGGTGTCAAAAATGTTTAGAAGTGAGAAACACTCATGGGTAAACTTTAGAGACTCACCGGTTCATGTTCCGTGGAGGTGTTGACTTCTTGTCCTTGGCTGTTTGAGTACTGCTCTCGTCTTTTTTCCCGTTGGATGATCCGATGTACGTCATCTTCCAGGGTATTAAAAAAACGTTCCTCTTGCCTGATTCCTAAAGCTGAGTTAGGCGCTCGGGCTTCCTGAGTACAGCGTACCACAACATTTGGGGCATTTAAAGTCAAATAAAAACATGTGATCTTTATTTGTTGGTGGATATTAATCAGGGCTCCCACTCTTTTTAAAGTATCATTTTCCAGGACATTTCCAGGAGTTTTTTCAGATAATTCATGACAGGATTTGGTCATAAACTCTTTAGTTGCAAGTTTCTTTGCCGCCATTTCTGTGATTATGCAGAGACTATGGAAGGTCTCCGATATTATTCCAAATTGAATAAGGACAACATCAATAAATGCAAACGGTATAGTGGAGTTGTAAAAGGTGACATGCATTTGGATTCATATGACCCTCCCTGGTTGGGGCATTTAAATCAGGGGGGATGGGACAGATGCCACGCTTAAAAATAAAGCCTAAATTCACCAAATCGTTTCATCATATTATGTTTAATGATACACAACTGATTGAGTTTGTTCTGCATTACATGGTTGGTGTATAGTCCCCCAAGAGCATTGAGAAACTGTATATTTTATTAAAGTCACCTTTCCACCCCAAACGTGATGGATTAGCTGAGCAGACGTTGAGAATTGAAACAAGACACAGCATTTCAACAGGTGATTCAATGGCACCTACAGCGACTCCTGCTATACATAACTTCGTGGTGATGTCACTTCCCCTAGTAAAAGGGGAAAACAACAGCGTAGCAACCACTGTGTGAACTGAACTGGATTAATCAGCAAGAAAAATACAATTCCAGGACAAGAAAGATTATTTCCAGGACAGTTAGCCATGTTTATCCATTTCCAGATCATTTCCATGACAGGACAAGGATGCTTTAAATTTTCAGGTTTTCCAGGACGCGTGGGAACCCTGTTAATACTCGGAATTTAGGTAATAAATGTTAAAATGTCATTTTAACACTGTTCTCACTCACCTCTTTGTCTGGTTTCTTATTCGAATCTAAAAAGACAAAATACAGCAAGATTTACATAATTCCATTTTTTGTCAGAAAAATATATATTTGTGTGTATGCTTTATTCTAAAAGAGTGTGTAGTTACATGTTATGACACAAAATGTGTTTGGTTCCAGTTTACACATGTTTCACTTACCTACACTGCCTTCTGCCTGGAAATCCTGTAGAGAAACCGTCTTTTTGTCTTTTGCCTGTTGGCTCTTCTTCTTCTCCTTCTTCCCTCCACCTTCTTTCCCTCCTCTTGATTTTGGTGAGGATGTATTTGTGGTATTCTAAAAGGCAAAAATAGAATCACTTTGGCTCAAATCTACTTAGTAAATAACAAGTTGCAAAAAAAAATATATAATAATCATAATAATAATATTAATTCTGGAAATATATAAGACAGGTGATTTTAGGTTCAAAAACAGTGAAGTAAAATAACTGTGGATTAACTGTGCCTTTGAGGGAAACTCTTTAGAAGTCCTTTAGTAAAGGAAGGTAAATTCTTCCCATTATACTCCCTGCTCACAAAGTTATCTGCCTTAAATGAACAAATCCAAATCTCAGTCAATATGAACATGCAAGTAATACAAAGTGTAGCCTATCCTTATCACACATGACTGGTAATTAAATGACCCACTCTACAACATGGGGTTAACTACAAAAGAGACAAGAACAACACCTTATATACTGCAGTATCTTGCTCTTATCTTGGAGGAGCAAACAAAATGTGACTTCTTATCTTCTTTTGGGTGTGATTTTAATTAACATGTAATGCAGCAAACCCAAAGAACCCGTTTTAAAATATGTCAAACTTGTACATTTTCGTCATCACCAAAGACTGACCCATTAAAACCTTGTCATTTGTTTGTTTGTGCATATGATATGTACCTCTTTCTGTTGTTCATACTCTAATTTACTGAGAATCAATGCCTTCTCCAAGTCGGCCTCATACAGCTCGGTTGTCATCTGTAGAGGGAGAAGGAGATGAGAACAAAAAACATTAAAAAAACAAAATTAGTACAGTCACCAAAATAAGACAGCAACTTATTATATTATTATATTGTTCCTTCTCAGGGAAAGGTGACATTTTACATTTCGTCAGCCTGCTTTTCTAATTAAATTCTCCTACCTCTTTTAAAGAATGAGTGATTACAATAAACCTTCTAAATTCACTTTCAAAAGCATGCTTCTTATGGTTCACACTGATTAAAGTATGTGAGTTGTGCGACATGACAGCTTATTCAGTAGAATATTTTAAGATTGCCTACCAATGGCACTGTAGAGGTTACACACATTATGTAAAAAAAAATTTTACCTGTTCATCCCTCTGCTTCCACTGCTGCCATCCTTCTGAAGGTATACCATTGTCCACTGATGCTGGATTGAGAAGTTCACTTGCTATTCCTGACAGTGTCATACACTGAGGGGGGGCACAAGACTTCTGAGGAATCTTCTTGAAGGCAAGGTTTCTCAACTGACAGAAAAGGAGACAGTATTGTCTGAGTCATACAGTACAGTATCAAAGTATGAGTCATCAAATAACTATTATGTCTTGGTTAAAAACAAGTTCCTTGCTCTATTTTAATTGCAGACATGTTACGTGGACACTCAGACTCAATAAATGTCCTTAGGCACTTGAGTCTCTAAATCAACACAGCATCTATATGGTCTCATGGTGTAAGTTAATTACTGCAGGTATATTAGCTGCATTTGATATTGATAAAAAAAAACAACTAACATTAGGGTCAGTATGTGTATTAAAGAGTTCATCACGATTAAAAAAAACATAATTGGTTCATTGCTGGAGTGCTAACATCATTTTCATTTGATATGGATAGAAACAGTATTACATCTATATGCAGCAAGGGAATCAACACATCATCTGCAGACTCTTAGGAAGCACAGGCCCTTTACAGACCTCGTTTGCCTCGCTATGCTGCTGTTCTCTCTTCTTCTTCTTCTTGTCTTTCTTTTTGTCGTTTCCCTGTCCAGCTTTCCCCCCGGATGCCCCAGCCTTCCCCTGCCGTGTCTTGCCGGAGGTTTCCCGTCCGCTCTTTGTGCTGGTCTTCCCAGGCTCGGATGTGTCAGAGTCCGAGTCCGAGTCTATCTGCAGCAGGGCAAAACGGGAAGCGGTGGTGGGTACGGTGATCATTGCAGACGATGCCATTAGGAGAAGGAAAACTGAAACACAA
Source organism: Siphamia tubifer (assembly GCA_020466265.1). NCBI lineage: Eukaryota > Metazoa > Chordata > Actinopteri > Kurtiformes > Apogonidae > Siphamia > Siphamia tubifer. The sequence goes on along the minus strand of CM035791.1, from coordinate 41,057,579 downwards.
GGTGGGGGGGGGGTGTATAACAAATGAAGTAGAACCTAAAACCAGGGTTATTAAATGAGTTAGCCTCTAATGTTAGTTGCTGCCTATTAAACAGGGGCACCTATTTGGAACTGTATTAAAGCAACATAATGTAATGCTAGTACGTTTGATGTTATATTTAGACTGATTTGCAGTTTAATGTAGCTAACTGACTGATTGTAACTGACATGGCTAGCTTTACATAGCACTAAGTTACCCGAATGCTAGCTAGCGTTATATACAAAACGCCACTTTAGCTCGTTCTGTTAGCTTCTAAACAAGTGTAAAAGTAGTCATGCATGACAGTTAAAAGCACACTAATCAACACAGACTGACCTTTAATTTTAATGTACTCGCTGGCTTGTGTTGAAGAGACAGTTGTCAGAAGTAAAGTTGCCAAAGGATACTTTCACCTGTAGTGAAGCTACTATCAGTACTGTTTCGCTACTAGTGATTGTCTGACTACGGCAGCCCGGAGGAACCAAAAAGGACAAAACAGGAGCTCTATAGCAGGATTTGGTTCTACTCTCTCAAAAGGAAAACCAACTTTTTAGAGCCCAAACGATTACCATCATAAAGATATATGAATATATAGTATATAAAAGGAAATGCTAAATTAAGTGGATATATTTTTAATTTGACTATAGCACATACAGCAGATATATGTTTTGGTATATTCCATATTTGTAACAAGAGTTAAGGTGTTAAAATTAGGTCATCATTACAACATCAGATTACACTGTTCTACATTTTTTTAATACAGTATCTGCTTCAAACATTAACCCTTTAACCCCTGATGTGTTAGAGCTGACGCATTCTCAATGGATGTTTGGATATTCAGGGGGGGGAAAAATCAAGAAAATTTTGTTTTTACTGAGTTTGTAGATGGAACTGAACTATAAATAAATAAATAAATTAATTAATTAATAAATAAATAAATAAAATAAACAGATGTCAAAAAGCAACTGAGAAAAAAAGCCAAAAGTAAAACTATTGGAACCAAATTACAATACAAGTTATTTCTTTTTTTTTTATTACTCAATTGTTTTGTAAATTTTTTCATGCTATTTGTTATTTTGTCAATATGTATTAGTTTTTTGTGTTGCTTATTTTGTTTTTGTTTTTTGTAAATCTTGTTTTTTATTTTAGTAATTTTCTTCAATTTTGTTTTGTTTGTGTCTTACGTTGTTCATATTACGTATAATTTTGCTGGTTTATTCATTTTTTGTAAAATTTTATTGATCACTTTGGCTGTTTTTGTTCATTTGTTGCTTATTTTATTTTTATATTTTACTGTGGAACTGCTCAAGTCTCAGGAGTTAAAGGGTTATATATATATATATATATATATATATATATATATATATATATATATATATATATATATAGAGAGAGAGAGAGAGAGAGAGAGAGAGAGAGAGAGAGAGACTGTTAGAGGATATACAGGGTTGAAAGAGGATGTAATGAGTATTATTTACAAGTTATTCTTATCGTACGTTTGAACCTTAAAGAATGAAATACAGTCAAGTGGATAATGAACAAATTGTGCCCCAATTTTAATTAGTGTGTTCAATACACATTTAGTACCAAAGTTACACAGCATTCAACATTTAGATACAACTAGTGCTCAAATACATAAAAAAGTATAAAAACTCAAATAAATAAACAATAATGGCAAACTATAAAATATTATTATCAGAGTGCTGAAAATACATACACCTATTGGACATGTTAAGTGCTCTGCAGTGCTCAAACATAAGGAAGATTTTACACTACTAATCTATTTGACTGCATTGAAGAAGATGACATTCAATTTACTTTTTCATGGTGGTGGAAATGGTATTCTGTTGGTAGTGAGCATAAAGCTGACATATCACAGACAATATTAGAAAAGTGACATCCTGTTTTCAACAAACATGTCTAAGAGTGGAACAGGAGGTTATGCACAGCATACAGGACAAAGGCTACATAGATTAAAAGGCCATTATCTTTATGGTGAGTACCAGTTTGAAATTCAAATGGAACAAACTAATAACAAAATACGCACTGTTGTATTTGTGGGGGACAAGAGCCAATTAATGACATCTGTAGCGGTTTCTGTTTTGAATAAATTGTATAAACCTATACATTTTTGTCTATAACAAAGTAAAGATAAATTTGAGTCCATGCTCTGTAGTGTCATTACATCACAGATTTGTTGTTCTATAATTCTGTGGTAATACTCTTCATTATGATGTATGTGCTTGTAATGACCCATTTACATAGCTTGGATGTGAACATGAACTAAAAATTCAGATTTTTAGATTATGATTGCACTAAACTAGACTCTTCTACAGACATTACAGTAGTCAGGGGACTCTAACAAAACAGACATAATACACAGGCAATGTTATTTGTCAGTGTTTTTGGAGATTTCTATTGAGTCTTCAAGTATTGTATCAGTACTTGTATCCACAACAGATTGACGCCTCCTTGTGGTGGATCCTCGGACCTGCAGGTCAGATGGGGTGATCTGTCTCAGGTTTTTGAGGAGCAGACGAACTTGTGTCATCTCTAACTTTTCCCCACACTGACCTGCTCCATAGGACTGTGTGTGCAACTGTTCATGTAAAGGCACTGTAGTCTTTTTGTATGTTGGAAGATCAGAAGATGATGAGGGACGAGGGTTTTGGTGAGCCTGTGTGTGTTTTATTTCTGCCTCATTGTGTGCTTTGTTGTCTATTGGCCCAGAGTGTATTTGTCTGTATGTTGTTGTAACGTGCGTCTTTGTTTGTGCCTCTTTAGTGTGAATTTGGGGTTCGCTTCTACTTGGACATGCCTGTATACTGAACATGTGTGAGTGTTCCTCTGTGCCTGAGGGCTGATTGGCAGGTTGATGGGCATCACTTAGGAGCTCTCTCACTTTTTTCTTTAGCTGACGGCTGGAGGTCTTGTAGAAAAACAACTCTTTTTCGAGATGCTGCAGTCTGTCTTGGATGACCTCATGTTTCTCTGCAGTGCCGTTCTCTGCACCCACACACAGACAAATAAACTTAGTAAAAAGCAATTTATACAAACACATTTACATACAGGGCAGCACAGTAGTGCAGTGGTTAGCACTCGTGCCTCACAGTCATAAGGACCCTGGTTCGAATCCCCAGACCTTTCTGTGTGGAGTTTGCATGTTCTCCCCATGTCTGTGTGGGTTTTCGCCAGGTACTCCAGTTTCCTCCCACGATCCAAAGACACCATGATCCAAAGACAGGTTAATTGGTGAATCTAAATTGCCCATAGGTGTGAGAGTGATTGTTTGTCTATATGTTCAACCCTGCGATGAACTGGCGACTCATACAAGGCCCTCATACTCATACTTGAGCTACAATGGGCGAAGGCAGGGGATTGGCTGTTTGCGTCCTGGTTCCATGTCCTTGGGCAAGACACTGAACCCTAACTTAGCCTCCCAGTAGGACTGACAAAACCTAGAAACCTATGTATGAGTGTGTGTGTGAGGCTAATGTAAAGCGCAGTCCAAGTACAGTCCATTTACCAATTACACCCGTGACCCTCGTGAGGATAAAGTTCAGATGTCGAAACGAGATATTTACATACATACATTTCAATAAAGATATTATACAGATATATCAGATATATACAATACAGATTTTTCTCAATATCTCATTATTTATCTGTGTAAATACATACATAGTACATATAATGGGCTGAAGTGTGTGAGCCTGTGTGTCCTACTTTCATTGGATTGGCTCCATAGCTGTGCTTGATAATGTTGTTAAGTACGTTGCTAACTATTAACTGTATAATTATAATAATAGCCAGAGGCCAGATGGCAAAGTATAGAAATTTACTGGTAAGTATCAACATGGGCGGCACGGTGGTGCAGTGGTTAGCACTCGTGCCTCACAGCAAGAAGGACCCTGGTTCGAATCCCATACCAGACCTTTCTGTGTGGAGTTTGCATGTCCTCCCCGTGTCCGCATGGGTTTTCGCCGGGCACTCCGGTTTCCTCCCACCATCCAAACACATGCACTGATAGGTTAATTGGTTACTCTAAAAATTGGCCATAGGTGTGAATGTGAGAGTGATTGTTTGTCTATATATGTTCAGCCCTGCGATGAACTGGCGTCTCATACAGGGTGTACCCCGCCTTCGCCCATTGTAGCTGGATTAGGCCCCCAGTGACCCCCGTGACCCTAGTGAGGATAAAGCGGGTTCAGATAATGAATGAATGAAAGTATCAACACTGTTCATGAGCAGCATCAATCATTTAGAAGTTATTCACAATGATTTATTTAACCACCAAATCCACTCCTATCACCATCCGTTTCCGTTGTGGGTTGATTTCCATTATAGCTTATTGTTTTCTATCTTATTGCATTGCTGTGACACTTCTGGGCCACCGAGCACTTTCTTTGACTGTTTCCTTGACAACTATTATGTTACATGCTCAAAACCATTGTGCTGATTGGCCGAAGAGGAGTCCTGTGTATCTCCACTGGATTGCTCTTCCTCAACTGCCTGGATGTGTGTCACAGTAAATTGAAATTGAACGTTTAGTTTAGTTTCAGTTTATTTATCAGGGACAATGCACATAAAAAAAAATGCTAATTTCCACCTGCAGTCCATGAACAGGTTGATGTTAAAAATGGCATTCAAGCCAATAAAATACATGCATGGAAAACATGTTATGAACATTCACTCAGTCATTCATAACACCTGTTGAGAACTGAATGTGAAAACATACGGAGTTGAATTTCAGTGAGGATAAAATATAGTTTCAGAGAATTTGAATTCCATTTAATAATCTTACATCCAGTTTCCTGTTTATTAGACTTAGGTTCAAAACTAATAATTCCATTTCAAAATGACCCAATTCAAATGAAGTTTTCTTGGCTCAAACTCATTTTCTTTGTGGCACATATATTTCAGTCTATACACTATGTAATGTTCTACTGTACATCTTGGTTTTCTTTGGGCCCATTAAACTGTCTCACCTTTGAGTTTCTGCAGTAGAAGCTGAATGTGTTTCTGATGATCTCTGTGCTGTTCTGTTAGTCTGCGGTCAGCATCCAATGCCAGATGCTGCACAGCGGCTTCCATTTCCCTCAGTACCACCTCTTGCTCCCCATTGTGTAGCACCAACTCGTCACATTGCAAACGCAAATTACGTTCTTTTTCTCGAAGACAAACAACCTGGAAAGGATGATTAAGGCCAGAGAGAGAGTAAAATAATAAATTAAAACCACATGTTTATACACTAAAAGGGGAAAGAACTGAAATACATCCAGGAGAAAAAATAATCCATGCAATGTAACACTTCGACACTGCTAAAGAAAAGAATCAGGTAGCATCAGTACCTACCACCTTAGTGTTTTATGAGTGTGAAGTTTTCCCATACCTTGTTAAAATACTTGACAAACAGCTCAGAGACTTCAGGTGGTGAGAGCTCCTTTAGTTTCCTGATGATGTTACAGACATGAACAGACTCTGTGTTTTCTAACTGATGTGGAGAGGATTCTGTAATTGACAGTTTGTCCCGTTTGTCCTGGATCAATCGGGTTTTAAAGTCCAGAGCAGCATCTAAAGTTTCAAGGGCTTCTTCCAACTGAAGCAGACAATGCTCCTCCTGTTAGAAAAAAAAACATCAAACCCAAGGGCATATAAGCATATGTGTGTTTGAACCACTTCCTTAAACATGACACACATACGCTTAATTTTTTTCACCTCCATAGTGAGGACTTTGTTGTCCTTCAACTGTGCATCCAGAGCATCCCTTCTCTTTGTAAGTTTGTCCCTCTCCCTCTCTAGGTCCTGTACTGTGAATCCTCTGTGTGGCTTTTGACTGCTGCTGCTCTGCATCTGCTCCTGGAGAGTTTCTAGCTGTAATGATACATGCACCAGGTCTTGACCCAGAGCCTGGTATGAAAACAACAGATACAAACTTTATTGTCATGTGTGTTACCTCAGCAAAGTTGTTCCAATATTTGTTCATATCTCAATAAAATCTAACCATGATACCATACATACATGTTCATAGACAGTCAAGTACAAAGGCTAACCTGGCTGGAGCGCAGCTTCTTTATCTCTAACTTGTTTTTCTGTTGTATATAGGCCTCCTTTTGAAGGAGCACCTCCTCTCTCCTCCTCAGTTCCTCCTCAAGCTCCTGAAGCTGAGCTCTCCTCTGTAACACCTGCTCCTCTTCCTCTTCCAGCCATCTACCATCGTGTACCTTCAATGAAGAGAACCGTGATTGAAAAATTAGAGGAAGAGAGAGAGAGAAAAAAAAAGCACCATAAGAAGGTTGTACACATGGTGCAAACACATGCTTGAAACATTCTTACAAATACATTAAAAATTGCATTTTACCTTTTTACTTAGTTCTTCCTGGTGACAGCCTTTGTTTTCTAACTTTTGAACCTTTAAAGAAAAGTTCAGTTAAACCAGTTTAAAATAAAAAATTAGACTAAAGTCAAATATAAAGTGAGAAAGAACACTAATGAACAGGTTCAATTTAAAAGATCTAGAAAAAAGAAAATCGTATAACACATAGTGTTATGCATTCTTCATTTGTAAATGCTGCTCCATTTATCAAACAAAAACAATTTCGAACAGAGGTAAAAATACAAGTAAATTTAAGTTTGAAGTCAGGTTTCATAGGTGAAATGGTTACTATTTCAACTGTACTGCCCTCATACTCAGGACATTTCTTAACATTGTACAGCTAACCTCCTGCTGGTCCAGCAGTGTGTTATGGCTGGCATCTCTCTCCTGCCTAAGGCTGTCCTGGAGCTCTGCTCTCTGCAGTCTCATCTGCTGCAGGCTGCGGTGCTGCTCAGCCCAAACCCGCTGGCTTTGCGTGGATATCTCCGCTAACAAGCCAGCTGCTCTGCCATCAGTGTTTTGACTGTCACGTCTGGACTCCTTGTCTGTCGTATGCAAATTTGCACATATGATTATCTTGCCAAATAGCTGCTATGTAATGAATGACAGGTGTAAATGCCAAAGCCCACCTGGAAAATGACACATATGTAAGACACTTTTTTGACAATCCATATTTACACGGGCAATCAAAAATCTCTCTCAATAAACAGGCAGAATATGGTGAAGGCCCTGTTCAGACCATGTGGTAACGTCTGTCCTGAGACATTCATCACAATGCAACCAGTACCAAGAGTGGCTGTTCACATCTGTTAATAAAATGGGTCCCTAAATATATGTGTCATGTGCTCGATTTCACTTCTGTCTAAAGCATGGACAGATTTGAATGATTATCTAAAAAGGACCATAGATTTCACCATTCCTGACATAACAGACCAGCTTTAAATTAGTCTCATGAACACACAGAGAATATATTCAAACATATGTACCAGTTTTTTCAAGCTCTGTGATTAGCTCCTCTTTCATTCGCATGTTGACTGACAGTTCTTGGATCCTTCTCTGGGTAACCGTATCAGACCTCATTTCTGACTTGCTCACATCACATGGCTCGGCAATGCCATCATTATTTCCTAAGAGATGACATAAAAGACACAAGTCAAAATAACTCCTTGTCACAACTCAAAGAAAAGTAAGATGAGGATAAGAGTGAGGGTAGCCTGTGAAATGAAATGCATATAAATTATACCATACCTGTGACTGCATGGGGCTGTTGTTTAGACCAAATTACATTAGATGTTTCATTCCGTCTGGTACTTGCCCTTGTATGAAATGACTTTCTCTGCTCACTTGTCCACGTACGATTCAAAGAACGTCTGCATTAATGTCATAAACCACAATGAAGCTCTTTAGATTTTGTACTTCTGCCTCTGAAAAAACAAACCAATATGCACCGACTGTCCACACTCTCACCTAAATCCCACTTCATCCATATCATTGTCATCCTGCTCTTCCTCCTCTTGATTGCTGTCTTTGCTCTCCATCTGGTGTTTTGGAAATGGACAATAGAATTCATCCTCTTCATCAATCTCAGCCAACAGGACTTGACCACGCATCTTAAAGGCTGCTATGATTCTCTCGAGAGAAAAGACTGGAGGACTGGAGTGGATCTGTACACAAAGAAGTGCATGTACAAACACAGTTACGCAATACCTAAAACATGTCAAATGTAAAAGGAATTATAGATTTCTACAATGCAGAGGCCTACCTTCCTGGTAGGCCTCTGTCCACAGCTTTGTCTGAAGAGAGGGACACTGTGAGGTCTCTTAAGTGCGTTACCCAAGGTACCAGTTTGTGTTGTTCCAAAAGTCGCACTTTTTAAAGTAATGAGCTCACAGCGAAGACGATCGATCAGAATTTGCTGGTTCACCAGTTGTTCAGTCTGAAACATTTACAAACATGCTCAAACTACTAATGAAACCTGCAAACATTCTTCAGATAAAGGGATTTCTAATCTTCCAGTGGATTAGAGTTCATTGTCCTCTACCTTTATATGGTTACGTTGCTTTTCTTCTTTTAATGCCTGGATGTGGGTTTTATTCTCCTGGAAAAGTTTGTCTACTTCTTTTTGTAAATGTCTCAGCTCTGTGTCGTTTTGTTGCAGCACCTGTTCGTCTATGGCAAGTGCTTCCTGAGAAAGAAAAAGAGGTTTAATATGATACCATTTTGAACCAACTGGTCATCCTCCAGGTGTCAGGGTCTGCTTCATCTTTCTGTTGGTTAAAAGGAACTTTTTCCACACCACTGTCAACAGTCCTGGAGGATTCTGTTGGGTTTCTCTGGTTTTAACCGACTCTATATGTAAAGTGTCATGAGATAACTTATGTTATGATTTGGCACTATATAAATAAAACGTGATTAAAAAATTAATAAATTAAATTACAAAAAAACCAATTGCAACATCATGTTTGACACCATCTTCAAATGTGTACTGTATGAATACAAAAACAGTGCTCTCCATTTGATTTTAGTTGATTAATCAGATTTTTTTTTTTTTACATTAGGGCAATAACTTTACCTGACATTCAGTTAGCTCTTGTCTGAGTTTTAATACAGTGGCGTGGTTGGGTTGATCTCCTTTCTCTAAATACTCCTTATTGTTAGATTGATGTGTGTTATTGACAGCTTTGAGCCTCTCCTGCCAATCTTGCAGTCGCTGCGTGAAATCTTTATTTTGAGCACAGCCAGATATATCTCCAAGAAGAACTGCAGCTTCCTGTGCAAGTAGGCAGTAGTTTGATAATTCCTCTTGGTTTACTGATGCATGATGGTTAGTTAACCAGTTAGCTTGACTAGGCTGTTGAAAGTTGTCCTGTCCAACTCTTTCCTTTGTCTTCTCCCTTTCCTTTTGCAGTTCTCTCTCTTTCTCTTTCAGCAGTTCTTTTAGTGTTTGGGCTTCAAACTCCAACTCTCCCAGCCGTGCATCATTGGGGTCCCAGGTTGGAGGACATGATCTGACCTCTGTGTGAGTAGACGTTGTTCCAGGACGGTTCCGGATGTGACGAGCCTTAGATGCAAAATGCAATACACTCAGAGTCTCTGCTACACTGTGGTGGGAGGGGCTTATGCATGCCATCATCAGTGTATGGGCAGTGCCTCCCAATGCATCACGGAGCAGCCGGGTGATTTTGGCATCACGGTACGGTATGTGAGTGCTGTTGGAGTTGTTTCCTCTGCGATTTCGACCTGGGTCAGAAAGAGCTCTGATGACATTTCCCAGTGCCAGAAGGCCTGTATTAATGTAAACAGACTCTTTGAGGCGTGCCCCAGTGTTGCCAGTTTTTCCGGCACGCTCTGATCCTGCCAGATCAACCAGACAGAGCTTGGAGGAGCGCACAGACTTTAAGAACGATGTGTTGTCGTGGAAACACTGGAAGAGCTGCAGGGTGAGGATGGCGTGGGAGCGACTGGACTTCTCATTCATTCCTGTTGTGCCTGTGTGGCGCAGAGCATTTCCCATCTCCAAGACACTGAGGAGCTCTTCTGCAGAGGAGACGGTCACCTCTTTGGCTCCTACCACCACTGTAAATACACAAAACACAAAAACATCTCACTGTGAAAAAAATCTGAATTGCTGTGAATTTTTTTTTTTAAATAAATGTGAGTTAAGTCTCAGTCTCAATATTTATTTGTTCTCTTTTTGTGTCTTCTATGTTGTTTTATTATATTGTTTTCTTTAGACTAAATTAATCTTAAGTATTTGGGTTAATCCTTCATCGTTGCTGTAGTTTAAGCTTGATCTCTGAGGTACAGTCCACTGCTTATGCATGTAAATGAATGGGTGTTTATGGAATGAAACACTTTTACATGATGGCACAAAATGTTGACCAGTTTATAATAAAACAACATGATTCAGGGGGAGATGAATGCTCTTCAGCTAGCAACAAAACCTGAGGTTCATGCATTTTTGTACCAGGAGTGGCATTAAAGTGCCAAAAATAATAGGAACAAGGCAGTGAGAGACGGCAGACCTCCGCCAAGGTCTTAATATGATGTCAAAATGTCACATGATTGAACCATAGTTGTTGACCCATCTGATGTCTGAAGGTGAGATGATGTGAATCCAAGAAAACACAAGGCTCTATCTTATCTGAAACCTGAGATATTACCACTGAAGTGTTTGAGCTGTTGACCTTTAGTGTGATCTTGACCTTTGACCTTCATTCCTGAAAGTTTAATTAAAATCTGTTCAGGACTTTTTACATAATCCTGCTGACAGACAGACAGACAGACAAACAAACCGACACAGACAAATGGACCCGAATTTAATACGTACCTCCTTGGTGGAGGTAATAATAACTGATAGCATAATAGGGTGCATGGTAGCTGTGACTGGGAATAAGTTATTCTACCTATTATTGTTTGAAAATGTACAACTATAAAAAAAAAAATATATATATATATATATATATATATATATATATATATATATATATATATATATATATATATATATATATATACACACACACACAGACACACACACAGACACATTTTTAGTAGCTGTCAATACTGATACCAAAAAAATTACTTACAAAATTGCTAATATAATAATATTTTTTAAAAACACTGACATTTCTCACTTATTTCCATAGCTGCACACATTTTAAAAATGAAAATAAATAAACAAATAAATAAACTATATGCAGTATATGTTAGTTTTAAAACTGTAAAACACATATTACTGTCACAATCCTGCTCATCAGTGTGGCTTTTTAATTGACCTGTGTTTCCTCTGTCATCCTCTCTGATATGAAGCTCTTTGTGAGTAGTGTGGAGCTCCAGCAGGTCTCGTAGCTCCTCTCTATACAGCTCCATGTATGACACCCGCACCATGGTCTTCTCAACATTACTGCTCTGTGTGGCATTGCTCAATAACACAAACACATCATGAGCCACACGATCAATGATACCCCCATCTTCAGCTGCAAAAGAAAAAGGACAAAGCCTAAGAATAAGAATAATTATAATAATACAGAGGAAAATTACTTCAGTCAAGAAAGGACACTTTGAACATAAGATTTGGCGCGGAACAGATCTGAAATCTAAACGTGATGGAAAATGATTAGGGCCATTAGGAAATAAAAATAATAATAAAATAAATTATTATAATAATAATAATAAGTCCCTTTTTAAAATTATTATTCTGAGGGAAAACATTGAATTCTGACTTTTTTCTCAGAATTATTATTATTTGTAATTTTTTTTCTGACATTTATTTATTTATGGCAGGGAGGAGTATGGCAGGTGGTAAAGATGGATTTAGTATCCAAGCAGTTCCAGTTCATAAATAGATGAGCAAAAGGAAAGGAAACAGATGTCTTTCTTCAAATTTACATACACAAGTTTCGAAACATAATATTCACTCATCTTTATCTCATATATATATATATATATATATATATATATATATATATATATATATATATATATATATATATATATATATATATATATATATATATATATACATATAAAATTTTTAAGCAAGGGCAATTGAGGTCAGTAAAGGTCGACAAACAATCATGTATTTTGACCACAGCACTGTGACCTTCATTTTAATGCAGTTTTTTCCCAGTGGCCCTAGTCCTCTTCTTTAAAAATTATAACTATCCAACAGAAAAAAAAACACACACAATCTGTGAGTTGTATACCCAAACTTTAACAACAATGGTCTTTTTGTTAACCTGTTTGTGAATGATCGAAGGGCATCTCTCATCTCAAACCCATTACACAACACATGAACATAAGTAAACACTCATATTGAAGGTCAGTGCATACATGTGTCTGCTCTGCTCGGTCTCCCTTTTGTTCAAAGTAAACTCACTGATGCTCAAGGACTCACCAAGGTTTCCTCCTCCGAGTGTATATGTCTTTCCTGACCCTGTTTGTCCATAACAGAACACAGTGGCATTGTAACCATCGATCAGGGACTTGACCAGGGGCAGGACACAGGACTCATAAACCTCATCCTGGCTGGCCGTGGACCCGAACGCGTGGTCGAAACAGAAGAGTCGGTCTGAGCCGAGCATGACCTGTGGGGATCCTGGCACCACCCGCACACACACCTGCTGGTTGTGGAGGACCTCCTTGGGAAGTAAAGGCCGGATCCGGACCGCCACACGAACACACACTTCAGTCATCACTAAATATGTCCTGACAAACACTGTCACTCCTTCATGGTTTTTAACTTCATCACATTTTCACAGGTCCTTTTATATCCTTTTTCTTCATATTAACTTTACAAACCGTGGGGTCCCGTCATCTTATTGTGTAAGTGTCAGGTGTTGAGGTAAACTTTTTGCTATCTTCCGTTTGTTGTCACTTTGTGTTGCCCGGGAAACCGCAGCCACAGCAACCAAAGAGGGCACGAGAGTCTGTTTAAAGAGTCACCTTGACTGTGGAACAGAGAAGCCATGAAGGAAACAACGCCCCCTCTGACACATCTGTGTAATGACACCACATGAGTCTCCTTTATGTTTGATGTGGTTAAAGGTAACCAGTGTTGGGAAAGTTCACCTTGACTAGGAACTAGTTCAAAGTTCAGTTCAAGTTACTCAATATGAATTAGTTCAGTTCATCGTTCATTCTTCCAAATTATGAACTAGAAGTTCATGGATCCCAAAATGAACTTTTTAATTCTTTTTTTCGTTATTCTATTGTGTTATTATTGTAAACTTATGTCGCCAAAATGTATTCAGAATAATACAAAAATGACATCTATGATAATGCTGTGTTTTGATCCCATTTTATGCCTTATAGGACTCAATAATATACCATTACCATGCAAGAAAATGTTTTAAACTACTTAAAAATATTAGAGAGTAAAATGTTTAATGTTCCCATATTTATAGTGCAAAACATTTGAACAGTTTTCACCATTTCCAGATTACAAGTAACTCCAGAGTGTAAGTCGAATTAGGGCTAGCTCAGGTAAATAAAGATGAGAATAAAGATGAGAGGCATGATGGGACTCGACCACTTTTTCATATTTATTTATTTATTTTTCGCAGTACCCGGTATTTTTTTGATTGAAAACTTGGTTGTTTGCAACGTGATAAGAACGAAATATGAACTACATAAGAACGCAGTTCAATAAATGCCAGAATAACCGCGTTCACAACTTCCTGTTCATTTGGCAAAAGTGAACGAGTCGTTCACGTTCGTCAAAAATATGATATCGTTCATGAACGATCGTTCAATGAACTCGTTCAGGTATAACACTGAAGGTAACGTATACAGGAATTTTGTTTCCATTAATCATAAAATATCTCTGTCACCAAATCTTAAAGGTGTCATTCTGCTGAAAACCACTTTTCCACGCTGCCTTTGAAATCTGATGGGTCACCCCGAGTTACCAACACATGCTGCCTTTGAAAGTGGTTTGTCACCTCCACTGGCTGCATACTGCATTCACAGAAAACAATGAGAAAAAGACGCTCCATCTGACGTCAGATGGACTTTAGTGTCACCCATGTGGGGTTAAGCCAGTTCTCCATTGCAACGAATCTGAAGTAGCATTAGCATCTATGAGAGAAGACGGCACCACAGTAGCTGCTGAACAAATTTGAAAAAAAAAAAATGCTGGAACAAACTGGTTCAAGTGCTCTCTGTGGAAATGAAGCCTTATTTTTTCCCTGCACATTTTCAGAACAAGCAATGGCACGAAACCTAGCTGAATGCTACTCTGGTAAGGTAAACACACAGAGAGTGAGAGGGGAGGGGGGAATGTTCCTTCATGCATTCTGAGCCAATCAGAGACACCTCATCACCGCATCATGGACATGTATGAGGAAGTACCGGTAAACTGTTGTTGACCTCAAGTCATTTTTCTACCGTGCAAAAACAGCTTGAAACAAAGCAATGTTAAAAAATAAATAAATAAATAAAACCAACACACAATGCATTCAATAACAATGGAGAACACAACAATATTAATGAAATAATGATGGAATGGCTCCTTTAAATAATCCTGTTCATTTTAAATACTGATATCACACTGTAGTAGAACAGACAGAATATTTACAATTGAAAAGCTCAGTGTCAGCCCATGAACAATAATACTTATGTTATCATTGGGTATGATTACATGATGTTTTTTTAATTCAGAATTATTTATTATGAATAAAATAATTCAGAATTAAAGCCATTTCCTTTGTGTTTATATCAAAATGTTAATTCCGAATAAAGATTTCCATGATCAACTGGTGTATTCTGCTCAAGGTAATCGGGCTTTCAGAGCTGGAGATACAGAGGGTTCTGATTGGACCGACCAGCCACTTAATGTCTGGATGCCTACTGGAAGGAATACAATCGTGTCCAGTTCCTATTTTGTTTCAACTAGCAACATTAAAAGTTAGATAAAATGTGTAATGTTTGCATTTGTTTTGTAATAATTACGAAGCAGCAGGTCAACCCAATCAACACACTGTCAGCAGCACTGAATATGTGCATCAACAATACAAAAGGTTCCATTTTTTTTTTATTGACTAATTAATAATTCAACTTCATCTTGTTGTTTCATTGTACTTTTACTAGGCTTGAGTAAAAACTGATTTACTTGTACTCCCTCCTCTTTCTACCCATTAAAAACCCACATTTCACCAAATGTGTCTTTCACAAATTAGTTATGAAGTGAAGTGAAGGATAAAATGTTTTCATGTGGATTGTGAAATTCCCTATCCATCATTCAAATACATGAAAAGCCTTGAAATAAACTGTCACAAAGCTGATGATGCAAATGTTGGAGATGACAGTGAGGAAATGAGATCTTTTTTTTTTAAATGGAACTGAGCTTTCTGCAGGTTTATTGAATTTGAAATATAATTTTAGAAGGGACGTTTTTTCATCTGTATGTGACAAATTTGACCTTAGTCTGTAATTTAAATAACATTATTTTAATGTTGGCCTATATTTATGGCCACAATCATAGATCAGAAAATTATGAATTTCTGGATTCTTTAGACAATAATCTCACTACCTTGACACTAAAATATCCCAACATATAGCTGGTAACTGGAGGTGATTTAATTTTTTTTTTATTATTATTATTTTTTATGAATACATTCAATGACAGATGGCCACCTGGAAAACATTCAATTGCAAATGTTTGATGTCACTGATGTGCAGAGAGACATTTCCTAATTACAGTTCATACACATAAGGCTGGTTCTCAACAGTCCAGCTTAGACTGCATGGCTCTACATCTTTTTTTTTTAGAAAGTATCTGCTTCAGATATTAAATGTGCTAAATCGTACATACTTTAATAAGATGAACTGAAAACAAATGACAAAAGTGCCGGTTAGCTCATGTTTTTAATATATATGATGGTGTGTTTTTCACATTTATGGTGGTTTATGTACATGTATACAATGGATTAGTAAATATTCCACTAGAAAGAACCTGTAAAGTGAATGGATCATAATGTGCAGACAGTGTTTTAAAGTAGATCTGAGACCAATATTCCTTTGGACTAAAAACCTATTCTCTTGTTAATTCGACCCCAGACCTATCTTGGAAACTTGAGCAAACCAGCATTTTAGACTTGAGTTTTCTTTATCAGTAACACACATGTGGATATATTTCACTAGTTTTATTTCAGAAATATTTTAGTTACAGACCAGTGTTACAGGTTTATCTGTAAATCTCTAGGCAAAGATGGGATCATGGATAATAAATTGCCCACAGAACACAAAGTTAAACATTTATCTTACTGGGAAATGAATTGCTCTTTGCTAAAACATAACTGTGTAAATTTGGAATTGAATAGACTGATTAAACTTTATTGGAACAGGGCTAAGAGTGAAAGCAAAATCTGAAAAAAAAAGGGGGGGGGGGGGGTTGAAATCCAAAATAGATAAATATATGTGAAAAATGGAAGTGTTTTAGCCAAATTGATGCACAAAGAAAAAACTGTTATAGATACTTAATTTCAGTGCAAAAAAACCAAAACCAAAACTCGTGCTAGAAATTCAGTGGCTTTTATAATCCAAAATTTGATGATACTGATTTACTTCCATGTTCCTCTACCACTCTCATTAGCTGTGATTAAATTACCTGTGGGCAGACATGATCATTTGAATCACACACAATACACATATTAGGGCTGTCAAAATGAATGCATTAATGCAGTTTCATCCATCATCATGATAAAAAATTTCAATGCAACTAAATGGAGCAGTAGTTTTGTTGAAACTGTTGCATATATATTCATATTTTGTCAAATATTTTGGATATTTTATACATTTTTTTTGTTTTATCCTGTATTTTAGAGGAGCTTTTGAATAGGTTTCGGATTTTTCATCACATCTATCTATCTATCTATCTATCTATCTATCTATCTATCTATCTATCTATCTATCTATCTATCTATCTATCTATCTATCTATCTATCTATCTATCTATCTATCTATCTATCTTTTAAAAGTATTAACCTTGTAAAGTTTGAATTAAATCATTAAATCAAAATATTAAATCACTGATAGAACATTTCAGCTCTTTGAAACCGGGGCCTTTATTGTTCATTGTTCTTCTGAAAGATACAATTTAAATATCAATTTCCATGTATCAGTTTAAATTCAGTATCATATTTAATACTTTGGGCCTCAGTGTGTAATATAACACAAACGTGTCTAAGAAATTGGCAATTCCTTTTCAAAACTGCCTACGTTTTGCCTCCTTCCTCATCAATGACAGTCATGTAGTGTCACTGGAAAGGCCTCTGGTATATGAATTCCTTTCCCTGGTGGAATATATGTGTACTGCATGTATCTAATTGTATACATCAGGTTAAAAAAAAAAAAAAACACTGATCATGCAGAGTGCTTCAAAACTCACGTGTGTCTATATCTATGTGTGTGTGTGTGTGTGTGTGTGAGAATGTAAGGATTTGTAAAGCGCTTTGGAGCAATAAATAGTGTATAAAATGCACTATATAAGTTCAGTCCATTTACCATGTATAAAATATGACACATTTGGTGTTATAGGGTGAAACAAATCTTCCAAATAGCTTCTAAAGATATTTTATTTCTGTATTTGATGAGGTGTACGCTAATGTACCTTACACAGATTTATTCGTAAATGTTTCACATCAACAAATAAACAAAATGTATTAAAAGCATAACACCTGTCTCCATCCCGTCAGACAGAAACCCATCTGGCAGTGGGTAAGAGTTGGCTTTTACCCATGAAGAGGCACTGGTGCCAAGTCTACACCCTGACTGTATATAAGGCTGCCAGCTGACATGTCAGTAGTAAATACTGCGTGTGTGGTGAATAGGAATGTGGGCCATCTCTCTGTGGTGCTGCTTAGCGTAAGGCCACAGGTAGAAGTCGATGATGACAGAGTTAATGTTGGAGATCTGTCCGTCTCTTTCCTGTACGAGTTTGCAGAGGCGGTCTTTGATCAGCTCCACAGACCAAATAGAACAACCTCGGATTTCCACCTCTCTCCTGTCCCCTGACGGAATAATCTCACCTGATACAGATGATAAACACACACACACACACACACACACACACACACACACTGATTAGTACTTCCTATCTGTAAGTCTTTTGTTGTTTTTTTTCTTCATATCTGCTTGTCTCACCCTTCCTCAGTGACTGCATTAGTGTGTTAGAGTATCGCAGCACCCCAAGGTACACGAGGGCCTGAGGGACCCTATAATCTGCAAACATAGTGAGCCAGTCCATGTTAATGATTTCTCCTTCTCCTTTGGCGTCCATGATGCCCCAGAAATCAGCCACCAAGATCTGGGCTCGCTTGTACAATGAGACTGTCCTCCCCTAAAAAACAATAAGATAGCAGTTTAATGTCAACGCAATGTGTTGAATTATCTGTCATTAGTATTGATTCACAAACATAAAAAAAACAAAAAACAAACCTTAATATGTAATTAGTAGCTTCTGGAAAACTTATTGGAATTCTTGTTACTACATATGTGGCCAGTAGATGGAACTCTCCTATCACATTTATTTAAGGCCTCCATCTCTTATAGCAAATCATTAACGCATGATTAGATTATGTTAGTCAATGAGCTTCAAATCCTTTTCATATATTTTGTAATGATATTAAAGCGTTCACAGAAGTGTACACTGATGAACTCCCCGTTAGTCATTTAATTAAAACATATATTCCTGTTCAATTATGGTGTTGCAAAGACAAATTGAGGCAAAAACTGCTTCTTAGTTTATTATAAAATTGAAATACATGCAAGACATGTTTTGCCCTGCATGTAATTCTAAGATATTATAAATGATTAACAAATCATGTGTTACATAATTCCTCCATCAAATATCTTACCAACTAATGAAATGAAAAACTCAAATGTTCTGAAAATCGTTTGCTCAGTTGTTCTCAAAATTCTACATTTCTGCAACAAATATTACAAAAGTTTGATGAAAAACTGTAAACATGTTTTCAAACATTCTCCAATGTTAACTGTTGCGAACTAAAATAAATGTTCTGTGGCTGTAACCTCATATATAGCTTGGTCTCTGTAGGAAGGAATCTTTTCCACGATGAGTTCCACCATCCTTCGGGCATCGTTCCCAGCTTGGCTGATGAAGCTCTGGAAGCTTCCGCCATGTTCCATCAGCATGCGACCGCCTTCAGTCAGCACCTTGTTAGACAGATTCAATATGTGATGTGTTCAAAATTAACTACTGTGATGAGTAGGAGGTTACGAGCTGCATGCTTTCAATTTGCACTTGCCATAAAGACAGAGCGGTACAAAAGAGATTCATAGTTAGAATTAAAATATATATGTATAAAGGTCTGGAAATAGAATAATTACAATGTTTTCAGATATGTTGCACAGAAATTATACAGTTAATATGACAGAACAGTACAAGGACATGGAGAGATGAGACATTATGTTGGTTTTCTTTTCCTCCAGGGTTGTTTTGAAGCAGAAAAACATTCCATCTTCTGAAGACCAAACAATGCAAGTTTGTCTTCAATAAGAGACAAGAGTTTCACAGTTTTACTCAAAAAACATTGTCCACCTCAAAACAAATTCCATAAATAACAAATGAAAAACATAACAAAAAAAAAATGCTGCATTATTTCCAATCAAGAAAATTATTTAATATATGTATTAAATAAAACATTTTGCTTCCTAGGGTCTCAAGAGGTTAAGCTACATATCTGCTGAGGAGACTGAACAGAAATTAAAGTTGAAATGCCAAGGTACTGCTTTACCTTCAAAATGATTATAATTCCTAAATTGATAATACAATTTATTTATTTATTTTTTATTAAACTGGTTAAATGAAAAGTGAAAGTCTGCACTTGCCTCCCATCTTGATTATTTAATTTCATATCCACTGTAATGGTGGACAGGGGCATTCATGCAATCATCCATTCATTTTCTGAACTGTTTATTCCTTGAGAGGGTTGTGTGGATGCTGGATCCACGTGGTTGACCTCTGACATGTCGCCAGCACATCACAGGGCTGACACATACAGACGATCAACCACCCACTTTCACATTCACACCTACAGACCGTTTAGACCACGGGTCACCAACCCTGGTCCTCCAGATCTACTATCCATCATGTTTTAGATGTTTCCCTCGTCCGGCACACCTGATAGGTCCTTATCAGACTTCTGCAGGGTTTATTATTTGCATCAGGTGTGTTGGAAGAGGGAAATATCTGAAACATGAAGGATAGTAGCTCTTGAGCACCAGGGTTAGTAATCCCGGATTTCGACTGACCACTGTACCTAAGGTGCTGTAATCCTCCAGACCTTTTTGCTGTGATATGACAGTATAAACCAGCATATTGCCCAAATAAACTGTTGACCATAAGTTGGAATAATTTGGTTTTCAGACAAGATTCCTCTTTTTTTTATTCCTATTTATGCACATCACTATCACCTTTTATCAGGTATAATGATTACAAACTAAGTCCCAGTTACACTTTATCTATCAAGAATAAATCATATTGACACAATCATTTTATAACAAGAATTAAATATATTTTATTTCCACTTGGGCAGCAGTGTAGACATAGGCCTGTCTGTACCAGTACTACTTTTACTACCTGCTTTCTCACTGAAATGAAAATGTTATTAAACAATCCTAAATACCTAATATATCACTAATTGATGCCTTTGGGATTCTTCACAAGTGTTTATGAGGAAATAAATAAATAAATAAAAACAAGGAACAAAATATCTTTCTTTTTTTTTCCGGAGCACATACCCCCCTAGCCTGGCAAGCCCGACTATGATATGAATTCATCAGTCAGGCATTCAGGCATAAATATTTTTGCCACTCGAGGTGGGCTAGTTTACTAGGCTACATTACGCCCCCCCATACTATGTTTGATTATGGGGGGGGCACTGCCAACACCCCTCAAAAAAGTTTTAAATCAGCCTTTCTACTATATTTGAGGGACATTAAGGTAGTAACTGTCAAACCTGGTGTCGCTCCTGTAGCATTGGCATAGGTGTTTCATTGTCAGAGCGAAGAACATGTCCCAACTCCTCCACTGTCATCTGGGAGAAATACTTGGGATCGGTGATTGGTATACCTGTCGAGTGAGGAGAAGAGAAGGAATACATAGGAAAGATAAGGATTTAACTTCCAAGTAGGAATAACTGCAGAGACAAGGAAAGAGAACAGCCACAAATAGTCATAAAATTATGGTTATAACTGCCACATAACCCCACACTAGCCAATTCCCACAAGACATAATTTCTTTTGACTTCCTACAATCACTTGTTAAGATTCATTCTGTAAAAAGCTACCTGTGATTTTGTCAGAGGTTCTCTGGTAATTATAAAGACCACAGCGACTACACAGTGAGAGCACTATTCCATATGAGACATAATTGAGACATATCCGGAGTCGTTCAAACTAATTAGAAATGATTCACAGATGCATGCAGAGCTCAGAGCAATTTTTCTGCAATATAAGTTGCAGAAAAGGGCACATAGACAATAATTGGCGAGAGCGGTGTACAATAAAAGCACAGAGAACAGAACAGAAAAGAGGCAGCAGAAAGAGCCTGAGTATACAGTATATTTGTTTTCTCAAGAGACAAAAGGTGAAAAATAGGACAGATCAATCAAGTGAGGAGATGTGTTGTAACGTTAGCATTTCAATTGGCACACATTTTTTATGTTTTCACCTCCTG
Source organism: Siphamia tubifer (assembly GCA_020466265.1). Classification (NCBI taxonomy): domain Eukaryota; kingdom Metazoa; phylum Chordata; class Actinopteri; order Kurtiformes; family Apogonidae; genus Siphamia; species Siphamia tubifer. The sequence continues at coordinate 41,035,983 of CM035791.1, read as the reverse complement.
TCTGTTTTTGTGTGTGTTTTCTGTGCTCGGTTTGTGTGTCATATGCTATGTGGATCATCAGATGTGTTTGAACCAGACCAATCTATCCCATTAAAAAAATCACTGTATAAATTACAGCCTGAGCTTAACACTTTTATTGAAAATCTGATTTTTTTTAATATCTACATTTAACCCCTTCAGTGCCATTGAGAATGTTAGATAGATAGACCCTGTCATGTTTTATTAAGTGGTAACTACCATCACTATAAATGATGACAAGAGGGAGAAAAGTCAAAACCTCAGAGGCACAGTTCATTGGTAATATTAGTTAGCATGACACAGGGTATATTTTGTGTGATTTGTATTATTACCCTGGCATTACTTTTGGTTTGGTTTGTTTGTTTCTTTAATACTCAAGCAGAAAAACTATTGGTTGAATTCATACCAAATTTGGTTTACACATTACCAATGACCCAGAAGAGATGTCATTACATTTTGGGAAAAATAGATCAGAGATTTAAAAAAAAAAAAAAAAGATTAATTAAAAAAATATAATGAAAAAATGTCATATGTCTGTAGTAGAAAAACTATTGGTTGAATTGATAACAGCTTCATAGATTGGCAATGGTGCAGAATTGATCTCATGACATTTTGGTAACATTAAGTCAAAATCAAAATGCTTTATGAATTTTTTAATTATTCCCATTTACTTATACTGAGCAAAATATGTGCAAGGGGCAGGGTATATTGTGCCTCGTACCACTTGTTATTTATGTTATTTAGCCATACGTTCACACAATAGCTTGTACACCAACAGTATGGTACCAACCAATCCATTTATTTGTTCAATTTCATCCAATATTTCATGTGTTCAGCTCATGCACCCACCCATACACTTCAGTGGTTCAGGGCTCAAAAGTGGAAATGGCACAACCTATCTGTTTTTATAGCTGGGCACAACGCACTATAATGCACTATTGATATAATATTGGGGAGTGCTGCTTCGTTTTTTTTTGCATGTAGGTGTGTATATATATATATATATATATATATATATATATATATATATATATATATATATATATATATATATATATATATGTGTATGTATTGTATATTAGATTATTTTTTCAGAAATATTTTTTTTTAATGAATTGTGGTTTACAAACCAGCGTAGTAAGTTTTTGTTGTGGTACAGCTATACATCTAAAAGGAAATTCTGGATCTAAAAGCAGGCCTTGGAAGTTCTGGGCAATTTTTGTATATGTGTATATATATATATATATATATATATATATATATATATATATATATATATATATATATGTGTGTGTGTGTGTGTGTGTGTTGTGTTTAGAGGTAAGCTCAGTAGTGGAAGAGTGTATTTTGCAATGAAGCCTAAATACTAACTGAGCCCATCCGTTACCACTATCCCTTTTCTTTTCTTTTTTTTTTTTTTTTTTTACATTTTTGTTCCCTTCTTTTAATGGCTTGTTTTTCTACATGGTCATCAATTGTACATTGTCACCTGGAATTTCAAATGATCTTTTATCTTTACCTTGAGCTTAATAAATTGCATTAGGAAATGAAGTTCTGCACCTTTGTGTCCTTCTTCCACATGTGGGTTAGTTTTACTCTGAATTAGGTCTATGTTCTCACCTTCCTCCATGGCCCTGGTGATGGCGGCACACAGGGTCATGTAGCCTGTGTATGTAGTCCCTTTATAGGTCACCTCACACTGTTGGGTTTCGTTCTCTGGCCAAAAACAGAAGTTCATGGTATCGACCACAAATACCCAGTTCAAAGCCTGCGGGGTCGATACACACACGTGATTAAGACAGAAGAAAAATAGACCTAGACTTAATAAATCTACTACTTTGCATAAATGTTGTAGTGAGAAAGCCACACTATATGCAAACAACCTCAGAAACATTTTTAAAAGCCTTCACCACTTTCTAGCAAGGTTGATGTTGATGAATTTCACGATGACAGGTGCTTGTGAATGCTGAGGATGTAACAAGTTGAGTTTACTATGCACTATATTTGAAATGTATTTACGTAAACATGAATAGAGAATTCTGCAAATGTTTTCTTTGATACAACAGCAGCACTGTCCGATGTAACATGTTAAAAATATTGTACTGTTGACCACTTAACAAATACAATGCTATAGATGATATTACTTAATGTAAAACACCTTACATTTTTTATCCAATGAGAAGTGGCCCAATGTTTCAAGTATTTGAAGTCGTGCCTATGTATCATATTCATCAAAACAAGCATGATTGGTTTAAAGATGTCATGTGAGAAACAGACGAGTCAACATATCCATATTTTATGATCCTGTTAAAATGAGATACTGCAAACTGACTAGAGTTACTAATAGGAAGTGCTGCAGAGTGATCAAATTGTAAAAAAAAAAAAAAAAAAAAAAAAAAAAAGGGGAACACTCAAGTCTTTTTTTTTTATTGCAAAAAGTGAATAGAACAAGTAATAAGAATTATAGCCATATAACTAAAGAAGGTATACATGTCAGGTGTTTGCTGGACATAAACTGGCTCCTTCAGTCACATATGTAGGGATAAAAGCATCAAGACATGAACCACTACAGTTTTTGACAATTCCAATTTCTCTTAAATATATTTTTTGAGCAGAGTGTTTGTTATTTCCTGATACTGAGCAACAGAGACTTATTATCAGGCATGAATAAGAAGAAATTTTAATTGGAACATTTATATTTTACAGAAAACATTGTAATATTAGTATTCCCCACCTAACAGCGGTTTGGGAAAATCCATGCAGGGAAGGAGGCTTGGTTCTGATTATCATGTTGTTATAAAAGGTTTGTTATAAAAGGTTCAATCAATCCAAATGTACTTGGAAGGCTGACCAAAAAAAAAAAAAGCTTAAGTAGGATCCTAGAGTGAGCATCACAAGCAAAATGTGGTGTTCACATTTAGATGACCCCGTTGGTACAGATCAGACTGACAAATATTTTTTCTCTTTCTATGGGAAACATCTGAGATGCATATCTTCCTCATACATGCACTTACATTTCCCTTTCTTCTAATGTTTTAAATAAAATTTTTAAAAAAAAGGTAGCAGACACACTGTGCATCTGGCCATTCTGTGCAGAAGTTACAAAAGATGGATAGCTATCACGAGCACAGCAATTAATCTGATTAACTCTTATAAGTAGAGATTATTCATGTACACACCATTTCTGACCCTGCTTATGAACTAGGGCTGCATGATATTAGCGAAACTAGCGATATGTGATAAGGGTGTATAGTAATATTAATACAATAATATTGTGATATTTGTCATTCATATACAGAAATGTCAATTTCATCTTTTAAGAAAAATTTTCCTTCACCCATAAAGTCTCAGGGCTACATTTGTGGCAGTTCTGTATAGGTTTTGAACCTTTCTTAATTGATTAATCACCATTTACTCTTTTATTCTGCTCTATTTTGCATGTGTAAGTACAAATCTAGTATTTTCCCATTTGATTTATTAACCATGTAGATGTCCATAAAAGTTTGTATTGTATTGAGGGTTATTTAAAAAACAGAAAAATGAATAAAAAGTGTCTGTTTTTTGTTTTTCCATATATCATGAAAAAACAAACCGTGTCCATTCTCTGTCCATTGGTCCAGTAGTTTTTGCATTAAGCCGCTTACAAACAAACAAACTAGAAATCTACGCAGAGCTTGGTAATTTCGCGAATAATATGAAATCTGTGATCTTGTCAAATCACAAATACATCATAATCATGCATTAATTACCATGTTAAATAACCAATATATGTTGAAAACGGCAAAACTCTGCTGTGACCACGTAAAAAAAAAACAATATGGCGTCCGACCGGAAGTAACGGGTCGCTTCGGCTGAAACTCGGTCTGTTTCATCCTTGTATCCATATCCTTGTACATTCCAAATTTTAGAACGATTTGTCAAGAATGGGCGACCATGGAGTGAGAACAGTGGAAATGTGCACGCACACACAGACAAACACGCAAACCGTTAAAGCAACAAACTTCACGAATCTCTGATTCCGAAGTTAACAAACAGACCAACAAACAAACAAACACACAAACCAACTCAAAAACAATACCTCTCTGCCATTCGGGGGGTGGGGGTAATTAAAAAAATTAAACATGTTTGCGATATGAATATTGCAACCTGCGTTATTGCGATATGTTGTATAGTCCTACTACGAACAATAACAGAACGCAGCTGATCAGAAGCCAGTGCTCTTTGTCTCTGTGTACATGCATTTGGCAGTAATGTAGAAGTTAATTCTTATATCCTTATGAAATGGTTCTGGGAAACCTAATACTCATCACCCAAAGTACCCATAATGCTCATGATTAGTGAAGATTATGTATGTCTGTGTCGCTCTGGTTACTGGCAGACTCCCCTGGTCAGAAGTGGGCGCTGGGGCCAATGGATTTGCCTTCTTCCATCCACTGGCAGTCATTTCATCACTGTGTCTGAGGCCGTAGAGCATCTCTGCTACCCTCTGCACTCCCTCCTCCTCCACGAACACATCCTGACTTCGTTCTGCTACAAACCGACCCGACTCACGGGGAATCAGAGGTAAGTCCATGGTGCAGAACAGAAGAGGTTCACCTGAAACAAGTGTGTGAAACCATATGTGAACTTAACAAAAATAAGATAATTTAAAAATAATCTATGGAGCTAAGTATAAAATCCCAATGCCTTATGGCTTTTAAAAACGTACCTACCTGTAAAAGCAAATCTAGACTAACCTATGTTCAATCAAAGACATTATAGATGTCAGAAGCCATTTCTATAATCATGCACAGTTGGGTGCCATGGGATGTGAATGCCAGTGCCCTTTTCATCCTGCACCAATATTACACATGCACACACACCTCTCGGGAAGTGCCATTTTCAAGATAACCTAGTTTTATTAGATCATTCAGTTTAGAAAAAGCCATAGCAGAAATAAAACAAAAGGAGGACATAGAACTATTTTTCTAACATAAAATTGCATTAATGTTGGGCGTACTGTACTGCTGCACATTACCAAGTTTAACATCGACCTTGAAGCTCTGGGATGCAGTTTTAGGTTAATACAAAATTATATCAATAAGTCATACTGTACCTACATGGCACACAGAGTCATTCTGAGAGAAACAGCGCAATCTAAAAAGTCCTTTTACATTACTCTAAGGGCTGGCTGCCTCTCATCGTGTGTATCCACTCTAAAACTGAAAGTGGAGTGCACACACACAAAGGCTCTACCCACTAGAACATCTCTGACCAAGCCTTTCATTAAAAGAAAATGAAAAAACTTAATTAAATCTTTTTTTCTAAAAGCCACTTTTTCCATCTAACTGGGATGTTCAAAAGATTTTTTTCTTCTCTTTTAATGCAGAGAACACTGCGACAGTCAGTACTCCAGTTATACCACGCCATTAAGTTTTATTTAAAAACTGGAAAAGCATTTTACGATACAGATCATTTCCCGCAGAGCAGAGCAAACCTGAGTCTAAAGTGCAGGTCATAAAAACCTGAGATCTACTGACACCACCGCGCTTTACAGGCACTTAGAGAAAACCAAATGAGCCTTCATATATAGAAAATAAACTCAGATACAGGTTCATAGTGTATTCGAACATTTCCTTACTTAACTTACCGATAAAAGGGAACTATAAGAATAGTCGCGTGTTGCGCTATTATCAACAACCTGGTTCCTGTCTAGTGACCAATCAGATTCTGTCTCTGGGAGTAGTCTTGCGATGTTCAACCAATCGGAGGACAGTACGAGAGGAAACCGGAAAATGTCCTGCAGTTTGGTTGTTTTTGCAAAAAAAAAAAAATTCTAAGCACAAGTTTTAAATGTAGACGCATCGGCTGATCTTTTTTAATTAACTATTTTTGTATACAAATCTTTATTTAGTAATTTATAGTCAGTCTATACAAGGGGAAATTCCAAATTTGCCAGAGGGAAGGGTTACACAAGTATTATGAATATAATTATACAATGTCTAAATGAGAACAAAATATTCCTTTTTTTAATAGCAGGTTGTTGTTTTTTACAGATTTACCCAAAAGCTTTAAACAATGTTAAACATCCTTAAAAAAATAAGAAAATACATAAATCTTAGTTTTGTGTCACAGAATTTATTAATTTAGCAAGATAAATAAATTAATATTACGTATACGTAATATATATATATATATATATATATATATATATATATATATATATATATATATATATATATATATATATATATATATATATATATATATATATATATATATATATATATATATATATATATATATATATGCCTGTAAGACGTAACTCCGCCCAGTTTCAACAGGCATCCAGGTCGAAGTCTGAACCCATGGAAAAATCAACGTTTAAGCAAGTGGTGGTAATGTAATTGGTCAATAAAATTAACAGACACAGATTTCAATATTTCAAGGCAAAATGTTCAGTGTTCACTAAACACAAATTCTGCTGCATTCATTCTGACATATGCATAATAAAATCTTATTTTAACATTTTATATATATATATAATGTACTGTTCTTTCATTGTGTGAAATAATTGCATGGCATGTGTATTAGGTGGTAATTTCAAGGGATTGGCGTAATTTTAGATGAGACATTCTAAAGGTTAAAGGTCAAATGTTAACTCATTTCAAATGGGGTAACTCCAGATGCTCAACACAATGGTCAAGGGCAGTAACAGGAGGATTAAACTACATGTGCTCAAATAAGGGGATATGTATAGACCTATTTAAAATAATAATTCAACGGCTATGGAACTCATTAAAATGCAAACCGGTTCAGTAAAAAGTGGCTTCATGTTTATTAGTTTCACAATGTGAAGTCTACAACATGGAGAGCAAACAAGTGTAGAGCACAACAGATTGCAAAGACAAAAAATAGATAGTTCAACATTATTGTTGAACCAATGAAATGTCATAAATTTCTAACTACTGTTTCATTTTGAGGACTGAATCAGTTTCATTACACAACTATGATTATTACATGAATATTCTGACAAATGATCCAGACTGCATGTGGTGTGTAATAAAGTCCCAAATTAAACATGCCAAATCCACACAAAGGGTAAAATTTCTTACATCTCTTTAAAAAATGGATGTATATAAAAAGAAAAGCAGTTTACATTCTGCATGTTGCACGGAGTGGCAATGAAGTACAACTGTGTGTGTAAAGGGACCAGTATAGACAACAAAACACACTAACATGCACCCACACGGCCAGAAATTAAACCAGTAATACAAACATACACATACAAGTCATAAAAAACAAAACCATCAAAAATAAAGGTTATGTTTATTTTTTGTCTGTCAGGAGACTGAAGAATATTTCAATAGGTGTGATAGTTAGAAAAAAAGATGCGTATCAGATAAACTAATGGACTACACTCTTTAAAATGCAGACAATCTACATTTTCTTTTATGCACAGGAATGTTGAACATTTTGTTAAAAAATACAAAAATAAAATTCAAAAAAGACAACCACAATCCAGAATAATAGTCTGAAGGGGCTGTGTTGGACAGGGGGCAGAAAGGGGTGGGGTGGGGGAAATCTGAGTCTGCTTCAATCTGAGTCTCCTGGGTCTACAGCAAATGGCCAGAGTACTGCTTCACGCTGAAAAAAAAACAGAGCAAAAGAAATAATTAAATGCAGAACGTAACAGTGACATACACTTCAGATTAGTGGCAAGGTAAATATACAGCTAAGTGGTAAGCAACTGTGGAAGAGGTGGTGGAAGAAGAGAGCGGGGAGGTAGAGTGGGGAGAAGATGATAAAGAGGCAGACAGTGAGAGTCACAGAGGGGAAAGATGTGACACAAGTGCCTGGAGGAGACGAAGGAAGGAGGAGGAGGAGGAAGAGAGGGTGTGGTTAGTCTTCATGTCCAAGCAGGTGCAGCACACTGAAGGGGGAGGAGAGGAAGGAAGCAGGAGGTAGGGTTAGTTACCATGGCAACATAACACTACTCATGAAACCGAGGTAGCAGTTCTACAGCTGTATTAGCATTGGGTAAGCTAAGCTTTGATAGCATCAACAGAGAAGTAGTGTGTATTATACATGCCTACTGGTTGCCAAGGGAGACAGAAGAGGAGGAGCCCGTGCTATTTGGCAGACTGTGATTTGTTGTCGGTTGATCTAACTAAAAACAACAAAATCACTAGTCTTCCACACAGCAGCAGCCAGGGTAAGAATCAATCCACTCCCTGCTTCACAGTGAAACGGCTTGGGTGGCAAATACAAATTCAATTCACCCCACCCCCCCACCCCAATAATCATACTCACTGAACAAATGTGACAGTTAAAGGAACTTGTCGATCACATTGACCATTTAAAAAACAAAATCAATTGCAAAAAATGAAAAAACGGAACTTATGCACAGCTATTTGCCTACTCATTGATAGCCATTTCATGTAAGAGGAAGGTTTGAACTAGTTGCAGGGGGAAGAAAGGAAGGGGGTTAGTGAAAAAGAGACAGCAGGCAACAGAAATGCTCAACCCAACATCGAGTGGGTTGACTAGTATCATGAGGCGACATCATAAACACATTTACACATATGTGGAATTGTTTTAAATTTTCTATTCAACTCAAAGTCCTGCAAAGTGCAATACGTTCAGACCAAAATACATATGTACAAATATAAAATTAACTAAAATTATCTGTTTTGCTCAACAGGATAAACATCTGAACTAGAGTATTAATTGAAGCTAGTATTTTACAACGATCATATCCTACAAAGAGGTGACTGCCGTAACAGTGTAAGACAGGCTGATCAAAGCGAAATTTTCAGAACTTGCCTATTCTGTAGGAGGTACTGGGCATTCTGAATCTGATCCTGGGTGCCCGTAATGGTGATGATGCGATCCTCAGAGCCTTCCAGAGGCTCGTCGATCTTGATGGAGGCTCCAGACTCATGGCGGATCTGTTTGATTCGCTGGCCTCCCTTACCAATGATAGAGCCAGCAAGCTGTTGGTAGGTGTAAAGAAGAAAATGAGAAGGGGTGAACGAAAACAAACATTTCAAGTGTCTTAAGCTTGCAAAATAAAAGCAAGTAGAGAATGTGGCTTATCAAAATCTGAGGTATTTCCAATGACCCTCAAGACAATTTAGGCAAAAAAGTAAGACGACAATGATGTTTAGATTATTTTCTTAATTGTAGCAAAATACTACTATGCCTGGTCTCCTCTGGGTGCACTTGAAAAACACTGCGTGGGAGAAAATATGACTTACTGGTCACTACAACCTGAATGCAGCATTAATATATATATATATATATATATATATATATATAGACAAGCAGGTTACACAAATAATGTATTTAACAAAGGTATAAGATGAGGGTCACTGAGCTAGAGGTTGTGTGGTGACGGTAATGTGAGTCAGACATTGGTCTTTCATTGGTGTGTTGTTGTCATTGCTTACATCTTTAGGGATCGTCACTTGTGTGGTGATGACAGGGCCACCTATGTCATTATAGGAGCCACGTCCACCTGATGGAATAAGGAGGAGGAAATGTGAAGACCAAAATATAAAGAAGACAGAAAACAGGAGCAAATATATAAATGGAAGATGATTTATGAAAGCACTGAGTCATTATACAAGTCACGGCAAAATTGTTAAACTAGTATTCAACCAGAAAAACTAAAGACTCACCAGACTGGTAGCTATCCCAGGAGGAACTGTTGTCTGAGCATGAGGGGAAGTAAAATACAGCATTGTATGGATAACTGTGAGACAATTTGTGTTCATGACATTTGTACATTAAAACCATATAATCTAACAATGTCTCCAGAAATATGACAAGTCAGATGAGAAACACCTCAATGATGCAATGTCTCACTGGATGCAAACAAACATGCACTGTGATAGGCATTTCTCATTTATTTTATCATAAAGCACAATACTTCTACATGCACTACCCAATCCAAATTAATTGCATTCTTTGTTTTATTCGTTTTTTTCTTTTTTACAGCCAATGTTAACACTAGTGTCTGTTGGTCAACCTGCCAATATAGTTATTTTGAAAATAACATTGAGGCCTGCACATTTATGCACATTATATTTCATCAACCTTGAAATCACACCCCTATTTCAGAAAAATATGAGGTTTAGTACTTACCATAACCACCTCCACTCTGTAAAACAAGAGGAAGAGAAAAAGAGACATTACATACCGTGTAGCAGTTTGCTTTCATCTTCATCATCTATAGAGCCCAGATGAATTGATGAGAGATTGTAAGCATAAAGGTAAGGATGATGCAGCAGCCTAGTCCATGGAGTAGACTCAACTACAAGCCACCCAGTTTTCATGCATAAACCAGACTCCTCCTTCTTCCCTCCCTCCAACCCCCCTTCCCGTCTCTCCTTGCATCTCCATCAGCCCCCATTTTCACCTGCTATTCAGCTGCTGCTGTCACCAGGGCAACAGGCAATTCAAAAAGCTGTTGCTGAGCAACGGCAGGCAGTATCCTGCCAGCTCTCAGAGAGAGAGAGAGAGAGCGGCCTTCCAGTCTGTCAACAAAGCGTTATTATTGCCTAGCAACCATCCATGGCCACCCCCACCCTCCCCACCCCCAACATCCTCCCTCTCTGTGCAGGAAAAACAGGCTGGCCGTGAAAAGTACACAGTAAGAGGGCAATTATAGCTGATTATTATGGGGTGTCTCCGGCTGTGGCGATTATGGTCATTTGGTGGGATGACTTGTACTGTGCCAAAGCTAGCTCCAGTACATGGCCAGATCTTAAATATGTGCACACGTTCATATGCACAAGTGACCAGCTACGGTTGCATTGTCAATGAAGCATCATTACAACACAATGGACAATCATAACATTCTGTCTAGCACTTCAACCAACCAGTGTGCTAGTTTGAGCATGCTGGCACCCAATTAAATGCTAGTACAAGAGTTGCACGGATTTAGCAGAGGTTCACTAACCATGTTATCACTGTAGCGATCTGGTCGGCCTCTTCTGTCACTGATGAAGAAAGAGTGTGATAGAGAGTGAGAAATGGGGGGAGCAGGACAAAGTGACAGGGAGAGAGAAATGAGAAATGTGGGTGGGGATGTGGAAAGAAATACAAAATGCTTAGAAAAAAATGCTCAGAAAAAATGCTTGACAACAATCCAAAGAAAATTTCTGGTCTAGGTCAAACTGCACACACACGCTGAGCAAGATTACAGTATAAACACATTTCCTCTCAGCCATCTTCCCACACAGTAACAGGAACAGCTCTGACAGTGTTATGGTGAGAGGAATGACAGGTGGTGGTGGTGATGATCGCAGCCAACGGCTGCTGCTCCCCCCACCAATAACTGAGCTCCAATAAAGACATTACCCTAAGAAATTTATTTGAGTTTATTTAGTGCAATTGCTTCTTCTGACTAACTAAATGTCCGTTAACCTACATTGCAATATAACACTATAATAAAATATTGCTAAATTAATATGACTGCTGAATGATAGGTCTGTTTCCATTTTTCCATCCAGTCTTTGTGTCCTTACCTCTAAATAATGATATGAAAAACTAATGAGTAAGAAACAAAACATTAAGTTAAATTTATTGAAATTATTTTATTACCTGTATTAATATAGAAAAAAATACGAGTTGATTTTAACACACCCATATTAATTGTTCTGCTGACACTGAACCAAGGAAATGACATGATGTTAATATTCCAGTTTTAGTGAGATCAGTGCTTCCCATTTGCAGAATAAATTTGGAAAACCAATCCAAATAGATAACAGCTTTAAAGTGGAAGAATATTGCCCCCCCCCCACCCCACACACACACACACACTTTAGCAGTTGCAACAATACAAGTGCACATTCATGTGTAAAACAAAGGCATAATATATTATTTTTGTGCATAAATTAAAAAAATAACCATGAGCCAGTTTGTGAAAGTACACCATTTTGTATGGACTCAGTTGATAATGGGTTTCCATTAAACACATCACCCCATGCAAAGCATCACCATAAATTCTCAACTTGAGAAACACAAGGAGTGAATGGTAAAGGAGAAGAGGAGGTCATACTAAGTTACTGCTATAACATCCAAAAGACTCAAATAAGGGGATTAGGGATCAGACTAAGTGCAGACTATCCCATAATGGATACTGGTTAGCATTGTTAGTACCGATTGTACTAGTGGATAACTGAGCGCATTAAAAAAAACTGAAGGGTTAAAGTTGTAAGGCAGGAAAAAGGTGGGATTTGTAGGGATATCTCAATACTTTGACATTTCATTTTGTTACCAATCTTAGCCAATTATTTGGCAACATAATGTATATATGAAGTGCTGACATTGTGTCAGCTCCACAGTGATTTATTACTTAAGATCAACTGGACAAAAACTCAAATCTCTCAATGATATTAATGAACAACGTAAATTGAGAAAAATGTGTTTTCATAATTGTTCAAGCGAAGAATGGCGAGGGACAGAGCACCTACATAAACTGTGGTAACAATATATGAGAATGTCAAAGTATCCCATTTAAGTTAGGAGAGCAAAGGTTTAGGGACAGAAACTTACTTTGACCTTTCATCTGAGCCACGGTAAGAGTCATAGTAACGATCATCTCTGTGGGCAAGATGGAGATGGGGAAAAAGACACACAAACACACCCAGACATACAGTGATGAGCACATACACTTAATGGAATGGAAATAAATTTGTCCATCTTTTACGTGAATATATATAAATATTTAGAGGGAAACAAAGCCTGTTGCTGGCTTGCACTTAAACGGTGAGACAATGCATATCAGGTTAAGTGACTCTGTATATAGAATGCATTACAATATAATGCCAAGGATTTACAAACGCATTATATACAAAGAAGAAAACATCACAGGAATTCTGAGTGATGGAACCAATAAAATATAAATCTCTATCAAAAACTATAAGCTCAAGGTGTTTAAAATAATTAAACATGCACAAGAAGGTAAAACAAATAATTACAGTTATATTTTCTTTGTAACAACCATAAAGATCCCTGTGCTAGTCAGATTGACATGGCTCAAGTAAAACAACAACTTAGCAGAAAACAATAGTAACAGACTGTATATCGTGTTCATCTCTTACCCTCCTCTGTGAGGGTGTCCCATTGGCATGTTGCGTCCACGGCCACTCCCCCTTCCAACCCTGCTAGGGTGTGGTGGAGGAGGACCTCGGCGAGGGCTCATCTCATCATAATCCCGACGTGGCATGGGTCCCCGCGCACCTCTGCTAGAGGACATCCGCTCAAACCCACGGTCTCCACTGGACCTACTCCCACGCATGGGAAAACCTCCCATAAGCCTGCGGCCACCTCCCCGTTCTTCGAACATCATGGTGAAGCCCCCATATTCATAGGTTTCATCATAGAAATTGGGATCATAGGGCTGTGCACGTCCTTTTATTGGAGCCTAAAATCCAGCAAAAATAGTTAAAACAATCCTGTATTCTGCTGTCTTTGCAGCCATCAACTGCTTCACATCATCACATATCTACAATGTACCTGCTCATTATCTTAAGAGATGCATTTACATGTTAACATGCTGTAAAAGATACCCACCTCAGCGATGAGGTCCAGCATGGTCTTGATACATTCAACCACCCTCTCAGTTTTTCCACCAACCAGCACAACTCGATCTGTCGACTGAGGACAACACTCCTGAAACAGCTTGATGCTGGTCTTTGTGTTCTGAAAACAGACACACATAAATGAGCTCAGAAAAAAAGAATGTCATTAGACGATGGCGCATTTTGTAGGAAAAAAAATTGTGTATTTTATATATAACCCACAACTATGCAATTTTATAGATGGTTTTAAGGGAAAACATAGACAAGATTTACTGAGTATTACAATACACAAAAGACTGCAGAAATCAATTCAAAGACAATATAAACAGAACAAAATAACAAGACTTAGATCCTTCTTAAGCATATCATCTGGGTTTAGTCCAGTTAAATCAAGGATTGTGCTCTTGTTAAAGCCGAAAACTGGCAGACACACAAGGTTGTTAAGAATCCATGTTCTACAATATGCACACACTTCACTCTGTACACTGCGTTGCTACTAATTACAAAAACACATCTCCATCCCTTCTGTTCACATATTGTACCTCTCGGAGCTCCTTAATCTTGGCTCCCTTCACCCCGATGATTGAGCCAGCCAGGCTCTGGTGGATCAGCAGACGCAGCTCACAATCAAAATCTATGCCATTATACTGTTGGTACTGTGGGAAATACATATTTTTATTCAGGCCATTACATCCAATGGTTTTTTCCATCAAAAAGAAAAAAATGTACCACATATGACAACAATGACCTGAAATTATTACAAAACTTAGGGTTGAATTATTGTAATCTTTAACATTAATTTTGGGAGCCTTTCATCCATGATTAGTTTACAGACGACTACAAAATATAAATGCTAGACAAAGTTGACACAATGGCATGCATAAACTTTCCATACACAAGTAGAGAAGTTCTGAACTAATTTGCAAGTGAAAGCCGGTACAGAAAAAGAAATAGCAAAACACATGGTGTTAAAACTGCAGAAAACAAAAATGATACATTTCACTGGGTGTGGGGGAAAATTAATGCAACAACTTCAAAATAACCTTACCTCTTCCAAGGTTGGGATGATCTTCAGCAGGATTTCTCCAATGGTCTCAATGTCTGCACTAATACTTAAGATGCTTCATATTTCATCCACCAATGAGAAGGCACAGCACAGCCACACATACAGAGTGGATGGGGGTGCCAGCACGGCAGCCCAGGAGGGGAGGGAGGGAACAGCATTTCAGATGAGAGAATTCTTGACATTTCCAAATAGTCTCACCATTTGAAAACAGTAAACCCATTTTAGACAACACACTCCTGAGACTAACAGCTAAATTAACTACTGAGGGGTCCAGTGTTTCATTAAACTAATAAAGAAGTTCTCGATAATACAACACTTAAACTATGAAAGCGCTTGTACCCAAACAATTCAATTTCAAGAAAAGACTCTTTGTCCAGGGAAAAGAAGAAAATAGACAAAATAAAAAAAATAAGTAAAATAAAAGAACCCAAAGAAAAGTGACTGCATTTGGTGACCACTGGAGGGGCAAGACGAGGAGGGTGAAGTCTGAGGAGGATCTGGCAGGAAAAAGCACCCAAGGTGCCAAAGACAACTCTATAATTCCTAAGCATTGTTGGGTGGATGCACACTACAAAGAGCTTGGCTAGATCAATTCCAAAACAAGCTGCCCAACACAAATTTAAAAGAACAAGCATTAAGTAAATAGGGATTTCTCTTTTCCTGTATTCTTATCCATGGTATATCAATTTTGTTCTCAAAATTTGCCTTGGACAGTAATTCTAAGGCTTAATTTGTGGCTAAAAAGAAAACAATGAAAGAATATGTTTGTTGTCTGCACCCACCACAAGTAACCGAATAATAAAATAAACACAATGAATTTACTAATCAAGAACTGAAGCACAGTTTGTACATGGAAGCAGAATGGTAGACCGCTGAGGAAGAGTAAGAGAGCAGATTATACCATGAAAAATTAAAAATTGCCACCACTGGAGTTGATGGTTTTTAAATCAATGGGAAAAGCAGTACAAAAAAAAAAGAAAAAAGAAAAAAAAAAAAGTCAAAGAATGCAGATGAGTGGGACAGAGAGAAATTGTGTACTTTCAATTGCTCCAACAGTCAAAAACCAAGCTAAGATGTAGCAGAAGATGGGGGGGGGGGGGGGTACACGCACACACAAACACACATCTGGAAACTAGCTTGCTTTTTGCTTTCCAGAATGGAAGGACAATTTGAGTCTGTCAATAGGAGGGTATCACAAGGAAGGGATGTAATGGCGCAAGAAGCAGGTGTGTTTATGAAACTAACAAAAAATAAACAAACACCAAACACCACATACAGGATATCCACTCTGAGGGGGTGAGGGGTGAAAACGCGGAAGATAAGAGGACAGATAATCAACAAAAATAAATATGGACATACTGCAAACACTGGCACTTGAAAAGATTATAGCAAAGATTTGAAAAGACAGTGGCAGATTGAGAAAAACCCCTGACGATACCAGTCTAAGTTTCACTTTTCTTGAGAATTTAAAACCTGCATATAAAAGGATGCTGACATGGCTTTTAAAGGCTCAACAAGCAGATTTGGACATGAACGCATTTAGGCATGTTGACTCAGGCTAAGATACTGTGAGAACAGGTAGGTTAAAATACAGTGACTTGACAGAGGTAGGATGACTATTTATTTATTCAGCTTGTTTTGTTTGTTTGACCTGTAGTCAGGCAGTGAGAGGGAGGAGCTTAGGGACATACCGCTCAGGCCCACTGCTGTCTGGGACTGACACACTGGCATTGTACTGGGCGTGGCATGGGCAGGGGCCAGGGCCATTCGAGCACAGATGTCAATCAAGTAAGGCGCCCATTTAGGGACAGGGCACGATAATGGGCAGGGCCAACCAGGGTGTCAGGTGGGCGGGCGCAGGAGGGGCCATCCAGAACATGGGCAACAGAGGAGGAAGTGGGCAAAAGTCAACAGTAAAATAATAAACAAGGGAGAGGGAAGAGGGAAGAGGAATACATTTTAATATACAGGCTCTACACTGATTAAATGTGTCTTAATTTGATTCTCTCAGAGATTGTATTGTCAAAGAGAGAAGAGGAGAAAAGTGACATTGAAAAATGGGTAATGGCATAATAAGAATATGAAGAAATCAATGTTGGGAATAGACCAGAGACAGTGAAAGAAAGGGAAGGGAGAACAACTTGTGGAGGTCTAGAGAAAGAGTTAATGACATTGAATGAATTGAGAACTGGCCAGATTTCTTACAAACATAAAATAATGTCATCTGGTACTGCAGGTGACCTCATTAACACAGTACTGTGCCCATAAATATCAGCAAATAAGAGCATCTGTGATGCCAAAACAAAACTGTTACAACAAATAATCATTATGGAAAGAGAACTTTATTTAGTTATTAGAATTATGTGCCATGGTCCAGTTTAGCTGAGGCAATCACATGATGTTCATGTGAGAGGAGGAAAAAAGAACAAACCCCACAAGGTCTGTCAATTGAGTTTATAGTTGTAATATCTCACAGGCATCAGCTAACCACAACCTTTATTTTTGTAAAGGAGACCAAGGCCAAACCCCAAAATAAGTTTCTAATCAGTTACCCAGTCTTTCAAAACAAAAAAAATCTGCTAGCCTTTAGGCAAAGTTTGGTAGTTTTGTGGCCATCCACCAGTGGTAAGAAAGATACAGAACATGAACTGCCACTTAATAGGTTTCAATACTTACATCTGTACGAAGGGCTTTGATGTTTTTGCCACCCTTCCCAATTACAGCTCCTGCATTCTGTGAAAACAGAAACAACTTACCAAAAACTGCACATGGATCCAAATACAGAGGGCAAGCCACATTGTACTGAACACATGCGGAGGTAGGATTATGTAAGGCAAAGCACCAACAATTAATAAATACTGCTATTAAAAGGGTAGAAATAAATATTTTAAGAGGCAGGGTAAAATATATTTCAACAACAAGGAAGTTATTAAAAAAAAAAAAAATTAGGAAATGGAGGGAATGCATAACAGAATATAAATCATTGCGTATTTATTATAAAAGGGGAAGTGATTTACTTTGCTCTGCAGGAGAATGCGAAGCTCAACCATCTCATCCGAGTTCCTGGAGCGCTTGAATGATTTCTGCTCATCTGCATCCTCAGCAGGGCGCTTACCTGGAATAAAGAGATAAAAAAACAGACACTGATAATTCAATATACTCAGTTTCATTGGGGTGGGGGGGGACATGACATTCACAACGGCAAAGGAAGTACAGAAGGTTACCCAGTCAAAGCAACAATATTTTCAACGGTTATTTTCATGAACTGGGCTACTCTCCACAAAACACATATTAGTGTTTGCAAACCTGAGATGGTTTGAGCAGAGTAGAACAGATACAGATGATTTTCATTGTTCCTGTGACAATAACAATAAAATGTCTATTTTATTCTAAGGTAGAACATACTTTTGAGGGGCAATTGCGCCCAACTGATATTATTAACATTTACCAATCGGGAAAAAAACAATGTTTGACTCTCAGCAGCAGCACTGACATTTACAACTACAAACCCTAAACAGACATTTAAGATGGAAAGAAATTTGACAGGTTTTCCCTATTTTCATCCAATAACTACCATGGTAAATAAAGCAAACATCTACCGTTTGTCTCTGTGTTGCTGAAAGAGCTATCTTCTTGTTGTTCAATTTCTGTCTCCATGGTCTTCTGAGAATAGGAGAGAATGGTCTGGCACCTCGGTCCAAGGAACAGGCGACGGCAGCAGGGAGACAGAAGCAGAAAACCGGCCCCTGCGAACTGTGGTAGTCTGTCGGCATTGTAAGAATGGGACAAAGAAATGACAAGTGTTAAGATCCGGCTCGGCAGAGATCAGAGATGTAACAGGGAGATAAACTGAGGAAAAAAACCGGCACTCACCGATATTTACAGGGACAAGGGGGTGTTGATAGGCGGATCTAAACAAGCAAGGACCAAACAGCTGCTGCGACCTGTCGAGGAGGGAGAGGCTAGTTGAAATACACAAGTACAGTATTATTACGACATCGCATGGATGTCAAAGTTAGAAATGCATAAGTTTTGGTTATATTCGTTTCATTATAGCAGTGCGTTAGAGTTAAAACATTATCGATTCTGTATATCAACTAAATCAATAATCACCATGCCAGTGTGCAAGTAATCCAATGCTACGTTAGATAAGTTACCCTGAATATCACGAATTGCATTGCTATAACACGAATTGCTGCCAATACTTCGGTTGTAAGAAAAAAACAAACAAGACATTCCTTGTGTCAGGGGATTAATTATATATGTCTCTGCCATCGAGTTAAAATCGAAAAACGAATATTTACTTTTAGCACAGGAATTATGTCTTCACACCCGAAGAGTAGTAATAATTTTAATTGAGTAACAACTGTAATAACCAAGTAACAATAAACGTGAAAATAGCTTCAAGAGCGACAAATCCGAAAGTGAGGAAACTCCCTATAAGCTAACATGGCTACAGTTAGCTACCCATGTCACCAACTAGCAGGGAGGGAAATGTCTCAACTGCGAGCTTCGTCGAATGTATCCAAAACCTCCGATATTATTTTTTTAAATTCTTTGAAGATCGCTTAAAAGCACCGCGTCGCTATTAACCAGTCATATTACGGGAGTGATGAAGTTTATACCAATTGCACCGACCAAAACGAACACTACACCGCAGCACCCGGGCTAGTAGCTAGCCAATTTCGCCATGTTGCTATAATTTCGCTTGAGCACAAGGGAGCCTAGCCGGCCAAGCTAATTAGATGCGGCTTTATTACACGGAGAGTACATAACATGGTGGCAGGTAATCACGCTTACTATTGTAATGCTTGCAAAATAGAATTGTATACGCCCCAACAAAACAAGGAATATATAGAACAATAATGCAAAAAGAACAAACCTGCAGTCCAACACGCTCGCTCCCCTTCTTTCTCTACCGAACCTAGAAAAGTATCAGTACAGAAGTCGTGTGCTGATTGGCGGATTCCAGAGTTTGTCAAAAAGACAAGTGGTGCCATTGGCTGAATCACGGATCAATCATACGAGCCAAATATTCTTTTTCCGGCTGCAGTTGGACGAGTAGATCCGATCTTGCTGGTAAAGTTATTTCTGTTAATAAAGTGTACCTTCGTTTACTTCCTAATTTTGTCCTGGGTAACGTGTTACTGAGCGATTTTAGCGTTGAAGCTAAATCTAACCGTATCATTCTACTTACGTACGTAGGTTTATTTTACAACAGACGCCAAGCTAAGCACAGTAGCATTTACATGTCAGGATTTAATCAACTTTGGCGCCTTGACTACATTCACTGTGTTTGTAACAGATTGTCTGAACATTCATCCACGTCACATACACAAACCTTAAATATATATTTTATGGTATACATTTTGGGTTTCCTTGTTTCATTCTGTCTACCCCCCTACTTTGTGCTTTTTAGTTGCAAATTATACTGAAATGAGACTGATTATGGGAATACATGGAGCTGCTTAATGACCCTCTGATACTAAGTAGCATTTGATCCACAACGATTAATTTTCTAGAGGGAGATTTATCTTATTTGTGTTTATGGATAGTATAGATAGTAGATAGTAGATTTATAGTATTAAAACTGTAACCAATAATCTAGATTGTTGATAATTGTAATTAAAACAGAATAATTCTAATATTAGTTACTTTTATTCAACAGTTATAACTTAATAATACGTTCAGATACAGTGTTTTATGTTTTGGTAAATTACAAATCTTGATGAAATTCAGATAGAAACAAAGAATGGCGCCTGAGGTCCAGGCGGTGGTATGTACTGCTCAGACATGGCTGCAGTCCTCTTGGCACATCCAGGTGCCCTTTGCTTGGCTGGAAGCTTGTGTACAGTGGCTGCAGGAAGAGGCTGGAGGAGCTGATAATCTGTCACAGCAGCAAATCAACCAACAGGTAGGAGAGATGTATAACTGTATAACCTATTGCAAAGCAATGATCATCTGGATTGTTTACATGTAATGTGATTTAACAGCTTATTTCACATAACAGGTGACATTTCTGCACCTTAGTACTGAAAGCAACCTAAAGTATCTGTGCATAAATATACCAAGGGGAGCTCAAGGTGACAGTGATGCTGAGAAGGGACAAAAGAAGAAACTATTTCACTCAACCTTGAAGTAGATGATAAACAATTCCATTCATAGTTCTGCTACTGTCAGCTGACAACATCATGCTGTAATGGATAATGTAAAGTGATTGCTTAAGATGTGAAGGTCGAGTATGACAAATACTGGATTTCTTTTTTTGCAATATATTGATAGGATTCTTTTGTGTAAACAATATGAATGCGTCCTTGCTGGTTTTAGTGTTAGTTGTTTGTGTAATGTGTGGTATGTTTTCTGGCACTGACAAAAAAATTTTTTTGACACATTTTGTTTGGTCTCTGCCAGCAGGAAGGTGATGCAAAAACAACTTTAGTGATTTACACAAAACGTGGTGAAAGGACAGACCACAAACCAACTAAGACCCATATCCTGTAACATTTTGGAGCAGACTCATAAAAAGGAGCAGAGGCTGCATTTGTTTTGGTCAAATTTGCAAAAAAAAAATGTCTCATTGCATGACAACTGTATGATTTCTTTTAATGTTTTTTTTTTTTTTTAGGTTCTTGACCAGTGGTTGTTAACAGACCTGAGGGACCTGGACTATCCTGTTCTTCCTCAAGGGCTCGCTCAGGCCCAGAAGACTGTTCTCAGTGGTACCTTCTGTGTTCAGGTATAGACCAACTGATAACATAATTTCTTTTCTTCTTAAGTTATTTTCATAATGTATACAAATACAGGCTGTATATTATGTCCTACATTGTAAGTCACTTTGAATAAAAACGTCTGCCCAATGTAATGTAATGTAAACAATAAGTATTGTAAATTACATTACACATGTGCATACTATACATAAAATCCATGTAAGAGAAATGTAGGAAAAGACATATAGTACAAAATAAAAAAAGATACATTAAACAAAAAAGTAATACATATAGTTAGCAATTAAATTATTCACTTGCCCATTATATATGATTATTAGTCAATATATATTGTTTTAATATTTCTACAGAAATTACAGTGTTTTTCTTTTTTTCTAAATATGCAAACAGTAGCAGTGGCTCTTTTAGCTTTGAACTGATTTTAGTTGAATTGAATACACATTCTACTTTATTATACTCTGCAATGCTCTAGCACATTTAGTAAAATGGTAAATATTGGTCTATGCTTCACTGCCAGTAGCCATTGCACAATGACGTATGTGAAAACACTTTGAGATAATAAGTCAATTTATCAGTTGGACCTTGAATACAATAAATAGGCCACAGTTAAGTGTTATGTTTGAGTGGAGGCCCTGAATACAGTACCATGGGAGATAGTTTAGGGAGGTACTAGCAGCTCATAAGAACATCACACATTGATCCCAAAACAGATGCTTTTGTTTTTTCTATTGCAATTCTGCTGTTTGAGGATTCATTTTTTCCCCTCTGCTTTTTGTATTGATAGTGTGTTATGTTCAGAATACACATAGCCTATATATCTGGGATGTTTTTACTACAAGTATGACAAATCATTATAGCAAATGGCTCTTTTCTACACAAGCAAAGAAAGCATGTAGTAAAGGTTTGCAAGCTGATTCCAGAAAGTTTTTTGTGTTGTCTGTTGGCACCAAAAAACAATCTGAAGGTTTTTATTTTCAAGAATTATTTGCTTTTGTAAGAGATATACAATATTTTCTGGTTTTGAGTCTATAGAGGTTATCTGACAGTTTCAAAGATTAAGTCTATGTAATTAGAAAAAAAACTCTAAAATATCAACAAACGTGAAGGATCTTCCACATTTCGAAGATGGAGATTATATCCAGATCATGATGCACACATAACAATATTGAACCTCCACACACACACACACACACACACACACACACACACACACGCACTATACTGAGATGCTGGCTGCACAACTGAAAGATAGAGGAGATCCTTTGTCCTCACAACCATCCGACTGTACTCTATAAACAGTAGCAGTTTTAAGTCAAATTTGACATAATTGTTAATAATTGCACAACTATGGCTTACTCTGTTTTTGTTAATACTACTATAATTAGTTTTGGAAATCATCAATTAATTGCTTTTATTTTACTTTGAGCTGGGGGACATTTCACTTTCCCCTGTAGAGTTGATAACATTCCTATTCTTTATTGATCTCATCTTATTGATTACTATTGTGATAAAAACAAGACTTTTGCAATTTAAAGGAAATGGGTAATCTGTATCTGTTTGTTTCACTTACCAGAAAGCCTTTGGAACAGGATTTTTATGATTATTCTTCGAGTTACAAGATGCTTTACCTATTTGTATTTATCCACATACCATGTGGGAAATGCTTCCTGTCGGAAACTGTGTATATAAATATGTCGATCATCTTCAGAATGTCGTGTCAATTATTTCACTGCTTCCTTAAGTGTACTTCCAGACTCCTGATTTTCAGTGCGTAAAATTTGTCCCTGTCTGTTTTAGGTTGACTCATTATTGGACATCAGTCAGCCTGCCTATGGCCAGCTGCAGAAGTGGAAGGGCACAGACTGTGTAAATGACGAGGTGTCAGAAGTCACACAGACCACCCAGAGGCCCTGGGAGACCAAACCCACTCGTATGTTGCTACTGCAGGTCAGAATCACAGTTTCATCAAAGTCTAAAACACAACAGAATGTTTGTGTTGAGAGTTGTCTGAACATCAACATTACTTAAGATAATGTTGAGATTTTACATCAGTGCTACAATTTAATAAACAAGGTTGTGTTTGAATATGCTGATATCCCTATATAGTTTATTCTCTTGTAACCCTATTGCAAAATATGTAGATAATGCATAATTGATTTAAAAACATTATTTAGTTAATTTATGAGATAAATGGTTTTGAATGTTTCTAAAGTAAAAAGCCAGAACCAAACCATTACAAAAGTAAAACTATCCAATACAATACATACCAATCAACATTTACATTCGGACTCAGTCACTCAGTGAAGTCAAAATCTGTGACCAGTTTTATTTTGAGTGTTTGTTAGATTGGACAATATTCCTGTTTTTTTCCTGGTTTGCAGCGAACAGGGTACATTCAGTGAGAGCATATGAAAGGGTAAATTACTGAAATATAAGGCACAGACTATAATTTTCGCCTTAAGTAATACACTTGTCACTGCTCTGCAGTTTCTCAAGAATAGTGTTGGCGTTGCTTAGAAACATTGCAATGGCTTTTTCTTTCATTTTTCTCCCTTTTCTCATTATGTTTTGTGCTAGTTTTAAATTTCTCGGTACCATGAGGAGCAGAGACCAAAGGAAGTTATAAAAGGCACAAATGTAAAGGGTGCAAAAGTACTAAATTATATATAGGGAGTTACAGCCTGATACATTAAAAAAAAGTAACAGTAAGTTTTGGAGCCTTGATGTAAAGCTTTTTAAACAAAATTTCATATGATTATGTTAGTGAAAATGCCCCTTCAGACTAATATTTTTACACTACCAGTAGGTCATATATAAATGAAATATCTAGTCATTAAAATAAAAGAATATTGTATTTATTGTACACTATACTGTGTTAGTTTTAAGTGTTTTGGCTTATTTATTTGGATTTTTTAAAAAACTCTCAGTCATCCTTCTATGAATGTGTGAATGTAAAATAGTGCTAATATTCCTTTTTCATCGTGTCAGTCAACTACACCATTTCTGTTGTTCAGATGACAGATGGAGTCCAGAGCTTGGAAGCCATGGAGTATCAGCCTATACCTGCGCTCAAAACAGATCTAAGGTTAAAGACTGCACTAAATTACACTTAACCATTCTGCATTACTGCATTTTATTTTTTCTGTTACTGAGTGAAACATGGTGTTCTTAAGTATTTATAATTAGTAAATCTATTAAAGATTTTGCTGCCAATTTTCACTATTTAAAAAAATAATAATAATATTGTTCTGTCTGAATACAGGCCTGGCGTGAAGCTACAGTTGCAAGGGCAGATGGTTTGTAGGCTCGGGGTGCTGCTGTTGGGTCCCTCCAACATCAAAGTCCTGGGTGGTGAGGTGGAAGACTTGGTGGAAAGAAATAACCAGGTAAATTGTCAGATTCAATTTTATGTGGAAAGCTAAATTAATTCAATCTGTGTCTTTGATTGTGATGGAAATATTATCTGGTCCTGGCTACCTGTTGATTGTTATTTCAGTTGAATTAAATCTCCTCAGTTATTTTTGCACTGATTTTTCAGCAAAGATAGACATATTTCCAGCTGTGTTTAAATAGGACTCCGTAAAATGTAATCATGTGTAAGTATAAAAGGTAATTTTTCTCTTTCTTTGTGTTGTCAGGGCAGGGTGCTGTGTCGAACACTGGGGCTACTTGAAGAGCAGCAGCAGCAACAACAGGGGGAGGAAGCCCCTCCAGCAGCACAGGAAGGTATTATTATGAGAGCCTGTAAGTCTGTGCACAGAATTAGTATGTTTAAAGGTCTGTTATAATGTATGTACAGTAGAACATAGAGCACTTGGAATATATTTATAAGCAAATTTGACATAAATCAAAAAATATATATCTGGATATCCTTTTAAAAAAATCGACTCTTTAGCCTTATTTTTGTTTGATTTAATCTGTTTATTTGAAGACATTTTCACGGTGCACAAGTACGGTTGTTAGCGCTGGTGCTATCACCTCTTAAGTGAAAATCTATGAGATGTAATTGGAGCAGAAGTCATGTTTACAAATGAGGTGAAGTGTTAAAGTTTTATGTACATTATTTTTCTTTATATACAGTCATGTGCAAATTGTCCTTTAGCTTTGCTGTTTTTGCAGGGTTGTAACGGGTTTGTGTCATTATTTCTAACAAGAAGCATTGAAAAACAAGGGGGGGAATCTGAAAGTAAACGGCTTCTGATGGTAAACCCAGTATTTCATGTGACCTCCATCGAAATTCAGTAATATTTTCAAATGTCTTGGGTTGATTGGATGTTTTCTAAAATAATATTCTGTTATATGACACACATTCAGAATCTCCCAGAGGCTTTCACGGTCTTTTATCCTTTTTTCTGCCCAGATGATCCCATGATCTTTTTTTTTCTGAAATGTTTGACCACACATATGCATTTCAGTCATAGTTGTAATATATGTAGAACTGGAATATACATGAAATATATATATAAACTCTGTTAAAAATATAAATGCTTTTCAGAAAAAATATGAAGATGACAAAATACATAAACTAGGCATTGTTTTATTTAATGATTTATAATTTGGAAATGTTCATGACATGGCCTCTGGCACACCTGCAACCGTCATGAGAATTAAGTAGTTCAGAGAATGGGATCGATGGATAGTGGTGGTGACTTTTTTTTCCTCTACAGAGAATCAGGATTTGGAAGAATTTGAGCTCGACGACCAGGTGTTGTTGGCCAGTTTGGAGGCTCCAGAGGAGATGGAGAGAGTTCCGGTTCGTCCTGTGGAAGACAGTGGTTATGGGACGCTCAGTGAGGTCTCCCTTCAGTCCTCCAGGAGCTCTTCTGTCAGAAGTGTCGTCTCTGCTGCCTCATCCAGGTGGGTGAAGGATAATATGATGTTTTGACATTTTAATGCCCCAACTCCTTTGGCAAATATACTTTGACATTTTCGATTTCAGCATAATGTTTAATTTAAGTAAAAAATAACAGCAGCTACAGTTGAACTCCTTTAAAAAGCTATTAGTGTCTTATTTTACAGCTGTTGGCTCATGAAATCTTTGACTTGATCTTACTTATTTATACATACTAGCTTTTGTTAAAACTGTAACTGATATATGTTGATATAAAAGGATCCAATTTCATGTTAACGGTACTTGAAGTGCACCCATTCACATTAGTATCACATCTGAAGTACCGTCGCTGAAGTTCATTGACTTAAAATATCGCAAATTTTAATCAGAATGAAGTCAGGCACATTGTTAAAATTACTTGATTTAATTAATAATTTTTACAGTTCATTACAGCAGTCCACAATTTCAGATATAAATTATAGTAATCAGTACTTGTAAAGCCCTGGTTAAACACTTGATGGTTGATGATGTAAAAGGTAAATGTTTTTTTGGTTAATTTCTTCCAGAAGTGATGCATTCACCTCCTCTTATAGAAGTAGTATCAACCAAAGCAGTATAGGAGGATCAGTCCATAGTCATCGCCGTAGTAACGACCCAGAGGATTCAGACCTCGTCAACCACTTCTCTTCAGACCATGTGGTTCAGGAAGACATCCCAAATCATAACATGGCAAACGATGACTTCCCTGATGAAGATTTTGATGACCTCCCTCTGGATGAGTTGGATAGCGTGATTTTTCAGGAGAATACAAATGTTTCTGCACAAGCTCAAAGCGGTAACGGAGGAACAACACAGAGCCAGAATGTGGAAAGACCAATGCATCGTCAAGCTGCTATATTTGAGAAGAATGATCCTGGGTCATCATCAACTTCCAGATCTTTATCTACACGTTCAAAGCCATTGCATCAAAGTGTTCATATTCCATCTGATGATGACTTTATGGATGAAGACATGGATTGTTTTCTCGAAGAAGTAGATACTTTCACTACCCAAACTGAGACAACTGGGGGGCCAAATCAGAACAGGGACACTTTAAATTACAGGGCTCAAGGCCTTGGCCAATCAGAGAAAGGTACCAAGAAAATGGAAAATGTCACTCATAGGTTTACAAGGAAACCAACGGAAAATGTTGCAGACATGACAAATACCTGCTCCACTCTTCAGAGGCAAAATGACTCAGAACTCAATAGACTATCTGCTAAAAATCCACAAAATGACAAAACTACTGATGTGACCCTAACCTCTGTGCCATTTACGTACCTGTCCCTACTAGACAGGTCACTCTCCAAACCCCAGCCCCACACCACAGTGGTCCTTCTCAAAGCTTTTATTGTAACTTTGCTAGGGAAGCTGAGTAGCAACAATGGTCTTTGGCAGGTCGGTGCCACAATATCTGATGGAACAGGTTATCTGGATGTGAAACTGTCAGATGAGGTTTTGACAGGCCTACTGGGTTTCTCAGTAGCAGAGAAGGTTTCTATGAAGTTTGACCCTGCCCGGAGAGGTGAGCTGGAAGCTGGAATGATGAGATGTCAAGAGGGGCTTGTGGACATGTGCTGTATCATGACCATTTCAATTGAACCAGAGGAGGGGAAAGCTGTGGTGACCAAAGCAGAGCCTATTACAGAAAAAGTGCTCCTGGAGCTGGAGCAGAGGGTGAAAGCCAGGAGAAAATAAGCACAGGGCAGCCAGAGAGGAAGTGGGTGATAATGGGGAAATTACAAGCAGCAGACACAGTATGTGTATTTTCCTGCAGAGATGACATTGGAAATTGTAGGCAAATATAGCATTCATCGCCTCAAGTTTGTCTTTACATAACGAAACTACGTAAGTTGGTTCTGGTGATCAACCTGACCTTCTGTTTCAGAATTGGAGAACAGAATGTGTGAACTGGATGCCTGATGATTAGTATGAACCGTGTTGTAATTCATGCCATCTGCTATATGTGAATGTGACATCCTGTCATTTATCATTAGTCGATTCATCTATTTTTGGAGTTAATTTTCACCCTAAAATGCATACATCATTCCCATACATCATTCCCACAAACATATAAGGCAAGATAATTTTTAATACCCGAAATGTAATAAAGGTGGATGTAACGGTTAATTATACCAAACATTCACTTCACACAGCAACCTTGATTTTATGGAGCATTTAAAACTGTGAAGTGAAGAATAAGACATTTGCAAAAGAGAAGGGGAAGGGAAATTCATATTTTGATTGTTGTAATGAATTGCCAGCCTTTGCATTCATTCAGTACATCCATTATTTCTGAATGAAAAATGATTGAATATCCAAGGGCAGCTTGGGTCTCTAATAAACTCCCCCAGAGGCGAATGAGAAGGAAGATAAAGGAGAGGCCATGAGCTCCGATTATTTCTGTTTGTTAAAGATGTTCTGTATTTTAATGAACGCATATCTACATATCTGACTATTTATGCCCTAGTAGACATGCATTGATATATTGCATTTAAAGTACATTCACAACATGCTGAATATATATTGTAATAAAACTCTTGAAGATTTTTACAGTTTTGTTTTACATTCTACAAAGTAATTGTTTGCTGTTATTTTTACCTTTCCATTTCCCTGTATCATATTCCCATAGATTAAAAAAATAACCAGACAAACTAGACCAATTCACTAGCACAGTGTGATTCATTTGGTTCATAATAAGTATAATAAATGCGTCAGGGATGTGCACTGTTTAAGCAGACATGACAGTAATTAAAAGTAGCCCTGCTATATTATGTCATTCTGATCTTTAATTTTAATGTACATTTTCAACACTTAGACCAATGAATATTTTGTCTTCTGTGGGCGAGTTTGCATTAACACCTTTCTGTCAAGCTGCAGTAATGGGTCGGGTAAATAAAATTGCCTGGTGTTGTTACATGGAGTAAGGGTTAGAATAGTGGGTGTGTGTGTTTGTGCATAAGGGTACATAACATGCATCTTATTGTCTTTATGCTGCTGTGTGTCCTTCCATTCAGGTAGCTGGTCTTGATTCATTAAGGCTTAATCAGGTTGAATGTCTAAATCAGGGCCCTGCTATGCATGTCGATAGCCTGTTATGTGCTAATGAGCTTGGATACGATGGAGGGGGGAGAGGGAGAAGCAACCCATAGGGAGATCAAACAGGAATAAATATTGGGTGATAGAGTAAATGAAACAAAAGGGGAGTTCTGTCCCAGCGGATATGGAAGCGACAGTTCAACTTAAGCACATGTATCTACTTGTCCGTGAAGCTCTGTGCCAAAGGAACACATTTTATAAGGAGTATACTCTTATTTAAAGACGCTTTAAGTATCAGACTGCAAATTTGTTGACATATTAAAATAAAAAAAAATATGTTCATATATAAAATACCTAAAACGAATACTTTTCATGAATCTGCTCCTAAACTTTAACATTATCAAATACCAATAATTTTGCCATGACCTTACTTTATTATTTTACCCAAGGCCAAGAAGAAATTCACAAAACAGAAATAACTCCATCAAACATTCGCTGCTATTATATATATATTTTTTTTTTTCAAAAGGTCATGGTCATCATTATCATGTCATCATCCGTGTGCATGAAGCCACTCTTGTAATTCTCTAGAAAAACTGGGCTCCATAGTCTTGGAAGGAAATGACAATTTAAGAGTCTTTAAAAGTTTGTCACACAGAAGCAAATGATAAATGATGCACTTCAGAAGGTGTATAAGAAAGTGCTCGACTGCCCTAATAGCTTTCCATTTGCAATATTATTTGCTCGATTATGTTAGCCCTTCACTTCTCTCTCAGTCCGGAGCGGTAGCAGGAGACAAAATAAGCTTTTTCCTTCCCCTGTGCGTTTGGATGTACCTTTCCAAATTGCTGGTAGCAGGCGAGTGCAGGAGGTTGAGGCGGGAGGGCCAGGATGCCCACATGGGGGAAGAGAGCACTGTGCTAATTTGTCTAATGCTCATATACAGCTGCACCTACCTCTTTGGTCATTACAAATATCAATGTAAAAAGTACATGAGCAATTCTAATACCCCCAGCAGTAGCAGCTGTAATTTTCTTTGCCCTATTACGTTTAGTAATGAAAAATATGAAAAATCCACTTAGACATCTCAACCTCTCTTTTAGGGCTCCATCAAAATGAGCAAATGGTTTCTCTTCATGGTAAAAACATATGTGTGGTGTGTGGAGGGTTGTGTATACGCCGCTGATGTTTGAGGATGTGACTCATTAAAAGAATAGAGAATTACAAAAAATTGGACTTAGGAAATGATAAAAGACCTCCTTACTTTGTTTTGGTTGATTTAGAAGAAGACGACGAGCATCATAGTTTTAAAAGAAAAAAAGAAAAGTTCCATTATCTCCAGGTCATTTTTTTTTCCTCTTTTTTTTTTTTTTTAAAAGTCTTGGGTAATGTAAAGGCAAAGAACATGTGTCACCATATACATACTTTTCTATTGAAATCAGATGCAAATGTATAGATTTTTTTTTTTTTTTTAAATGTTGCATTTTAGAGGTCAAACTAACTTTCTAAATTGAAAAAGCTTTCAAGCCAATGTTAAGATTTGAAATAAATGGAATTATTGTAAAGATGTAATTCTGAAATTAAGTAGAAACAATTAATCTTTTCTTTGACCTTCTACTTATGACTCAGGTGAGTGATGGTTAACTAGCCTTAATGGAAAAGCCTATTAGAGCACCTCTGAAAGAGTACAGACAAACGATTGACAGGTCCACAATACAGCTGCCCCCTTTCTCTACATATTATTCTCATATTACTAAGTCATTAATACCCTTGAATATGAGTGAGATGTACTTGAGAAACAGGACTTAAAAGATAAGACAGCAGAGGTACCATATAAAGAAACGAATGAGTGATTTTGCTGTGACAAGAAAGAGAATGGTTTGCTCCCCCCACTTGTCCTTTCTTTCTCCACAGAGATGAGGCAGCCTGACAAGCTGGCCATTAGGAAGGTAATTTGACAAGCTCCACAGAGTGCTTTTCCTGCACCCTTACACCCCTGGAACATCATGAAGCTTTGTTCTACACCGTCAGTTTATATTAAGAAATATGAAGCCTGCAAAACATGACAACAAATAGCTGCTGATTACAAGGGTATATGTATATTTTGTTCAGGTCAATATGGTCGTTTGAACCCAGTGGCACTCGGAAAAGCCTCTGTCGATCATCAGCTGGCTGTTTACACATTGCCAGAGAAACTCCCTGGTCCTAGTATGTTTTATTCATAGAAATTACACTAGTTGATTATTTGGTAATCTGGTCACATATTTAAGTGAATGCATCACCTGTTTGCATGTGTGTGTTTATTAGTGGAGTTATGTCTTAAACCCATGAGACAGGATAATGAAATGAAAGGTCACCATCAGGAAACCATTGGGACAAGAAGGAATTAGGGGGAAATGAGATCTACAAGAGGAGATTAGAGGGTTTATGGGTTAAAGAGAGAGAGGGGGGGAGTAGAGAGGGGGGGGGGGGGAATTACTTTTGAAATACACAGAAAAAAAACGGCGTCTTAGCATTACCTGAGAGGGTGTTTGAGTGTGTTTTAAGGACACACGGATAGATTCAGAATGAAAGAAAATGACTCTCCATTTCT
This sequence comes from Siphamia tubifer, assembly GCA_020466265.1. Classification (NCBI taxonomy): domain Eukaryota; kingdom Metazoa; phylum Chordata; class Actinopteri; order Kurtiformes; family Apogonidae; genus Siphamia; species Siphamia tubifer. The sequence continues at coordinate 41,004,101 of CM035791.1, read as the reverse complement.
GTCAAATGCATCCAACATGTCGAGAGATTAAGAAGGCCATTTGGCAGCTGTCTGTGTCGTTGCCGTAGTGACTGACATGCAAGAAGAAACCTCGACTTGTCACCGTGCTATGCTTCAAGCCTGGCTCTTTTCATGTTATATGTTGTTGCACTGCTACTCATTTACTTCCTGACTTTCTTTTTTATTTATTTATATTTTTTTATGTCGACCTTTAGGTGTCTGTTTCAGTTTCTTTCTTTTTTCTTTTTTTTTTTTTTTACAGACTGTATTTTGGATCGTGTGCTCTATTATATCAAATTCATTTAACTCTCATAGAACTAAAATAGCCACCACAGACCAAAAGCATCAACTGATGTAAAATGTATATTACATTTGCACAACTAATCCTATCGACACATTGACACAATCCAGACAAAATACATTTTCTTGGCTTTTCAGCAGCATAATCCATTTGAACATTCAGAGGCTCCATAATGAACATGGAAACACTGTCATCTTCTGCAACCTTTATTCACCAGTAAAACCACTGTAGTTTGACAAATGATAGTACCTGTAAAGTGTTGTTTCATGCCCTATTAATGTTGAAAATGTCACTTTTTCTGCAGTTTTTCTTATTTGTAAGCTCTGAATTTTACATTCAGCTGTAAAAAATGACACATTCGGTAAATTAAACAGAGAAAAGCATATGATTTTCACTTAAAAATGCAAAATGAAGAGGATAATATAAGAATTGGTGATAAATACATTAAATTAATGTTAAATACATTAGTAGGATTTTAGGGTTCAGGATGGTCTGTATATATTCTGCATTTTTCATGTGATCATATCAATGTATAACCATCTAAACAATTGTTTGGGCTTCACTAATTTTCTCCTGTGGCATCGTCCACACAGACAGCAGCACCGGGGCAAATAAATTAATACCCTTGGTGAACACTAAGATGCCATTTTAAAATGAAGCTGGTTTATTAACGTTTGCACATTAATAGAATAATAGAAAAAAAAAAACTTTTACAGTCAAATTGACCAGCCTTATTATCCATTTACCTCAATGGAGTTATGAATATTGTGAAAAGATGCAATAACACTTTTTTCCTTAATATAAAATGTATATTTATTTCATAGCAGACTTTAATTTAACTAATCCCACAGAGTATTAAATGAATTTACACCTCAGCATTTATCTTAGATTTTAGAATAGAATAGATACTTTATTGATCTTTGCAGGAAATTATTTATTATTATGATTATGATGATTATTATTATTACTATTATTATTATTATTAATAAATAATAAGAACAATAATAATTAAATTTTTATTTTTATGATCACATAAACTTATACACAGACTTTACTGTAAAACTTGAAGATTAAATGTAAAAGATTAGGTGATAATTTTTTTTCTGAACTAAATTTCTCTTTTCAAAGATAATAGCGATGTTCCAAATTTATGTCCCTGAAGTATTAACATTACTCTAAGTGCTAGTGTTACAACACACAAACCAAAAATGTGTCATGCTGACCTATTTATTTTCTGGGAAACAAACCACGTTTCCATGATAGTGAAAAAGCTGGAAAAGAAATGACATGAAGTAAAATCATCAAAGGTTTTTTTTTTAATCATACATTTTAATTTTGTCTCCAAAAAAAACCCTTTAAAACAAGACAGAAATTGATCAGATTTATATGAGGAAAGAAATTGAGAAATGCATTGAGTCTTAATGGGGTTTTTTTTTTGCTATTGTTATCCAACAAAAAATAATGCATCTTTTATATAATGAACAATTATAAAACTACAAGCCTTAGAATATAGTGTATTAGATTAGTCCTTTTTTCTTTTAAATATTTCAAAAGAATATGAAATAACCATCAATCATTGATGAAAACTGTTTTAGAAAGGAGATTGAGCATGTAAAATGTTAAATTTTCCCAGGCCACAGGTATAACAAACTAACAAGGGGGAAATTTACATGATTACTTTTATTAAAAAAAACTTGTTTTTACAATATGCATCTATGAATCGGTCAGTGATATTATAAAGTTTAAGCAAAAACAAACAGACGTTCTCTCTGATTAGTGGAAATGTTGTGTCAGTTTGACCTATTCAGTGTATCTGCTTTTTTTATGTTAATATAATTTATTGATTATCTCAGTTTCTTATGACGTGAGTAAAGCAGATTCAGACAAAGGTAGGTGAGTACATCATGTCTGTATTTACTCTATTAAGTACTGTAAGTAGTTACGCTCTGTCTCTATCTTATATTCTCTCTCTCTCTCTAAATAAGCTGTAACACTTGTCTTCAGACGCAAAATTATACAAAAGAAAATCAAAATTAGTGATTCATTTATGCACGCGCACACACAAGAAACAAGTCTTGGATGTCTATAGGGACATTATTGAGTCTTATTAATGGACTTGATCAGAAATGGTCCAGCTGGCTGCTAACTGTTGCTTGTCCATTAGAATGCATTATCACACTCTTGCAAATGTCGTGCCCTGTAACCATGTTTGTTTTCTGTTGACGCCACAGCTTCCTAATTGTATTTTTCTGAGCTCCCCAATAATGTTAACAAATTCAAATCCTGCATTAGCTATAATTTATTCACTTAAATGATCAGCAGTAGTAGTTGGATAAATTGTTTTTTTTTTTTTTGTTCTGTTGACCCTGTTTCCTTCAGCTCAACAATAGCTGAAGACGAGGCCATATAGTATCTATAGTAATAGTTGCTCTTTGTAGGTTTTGGAAAAAAAAGAAAAGAAAAGGAAGCATCATCCTGTTGCTCCTGTATGTGGATACTCAAGCTCTAATCACCTATTTTCACTTTATACTTATATTTGTTTGCTGCCATTTTGTGTTTGTCCAAACCTTTCAAAGTAATGTCCTCCTCATCCCCGGGGTGTAGTCAACCTCATGTTGAACACTACTGCTTTCAAGCTACTCAATTCAGCTGTCAGTTACTGGAGAAAAATGAGATGCCTCTTATGCTGAAATCCAATTTGATGAGCCTAAATAGAACTGTGGACAGTGGAGAGGGGTGAGCAGAGAGGAGGAAATTATAAGGATGGACAGAGGAGGTGAGGCTGCATACAAAGATGAGAAGAGGCTGAGGGAGACACGATGAGGGGAAAAGATGGGCTGGTGTAAAAGTAAATTGAAAAAGAAAAAGGTCTTAATTACACCATGGTTCAATAGACCGCACAAGAGCGACATATGTGTGTGTGTGTGTGTGTGTGTGTGTGTGTGTGTGTGTGTGTGTGTGTGTGTGTGTGTGTGTAGCACATGTCGCACCACGTTTCTGAAAGAGAAACTGTTATTTCCTTGGGATGAATTTAAATTATACAATGATTATAATATATATTATTTGCCATTCACTTCATTATTATAAAGAATATTATAAAGCTTGACATACAGCAAATTCAGCTGCATTTGTTACATCAAATATACTATTAAATATACAAATACAAACCAAATCTGTGAAGATGGTGATGATGATAACTGATAAAGAGAGCCAGGTCTGTCCTAGTGTGTCTGCTGGACACAATCGAGGAGCTGGCGGACAGATGAGCAATTAAAAAACGGATGTCCATCATGAATAACCCCTCCCACCCCATGCACCACATTGTACAGGCCTTGAGCAGCTCCTTCAGCACAAGACAGTTACACCCCCCCTGCATCCCCACAGCCATCAGACTGTACAATAGCGCTCAGTAACCCCAAACATACACTTATAACCATCATGCAATGCAAATATGTAAATACTGCATATGTGTAAATATGCTCCTCTCTGCTATCTATACCTGTACTTTATTTTTTGCTGCTAAAATTGTGAAATTTCCCCAGGGTGGGATGAATAGACTATTCTATTCTATTCTATTCTATTCTATTCTATTCTATTCTATTCTATTCTATTCTATTCTATTCTATTCTATTCTATTCTATTCTATTCTGTATACTTATTATTTTTTTCTGTTTTGGGTGCATATTCTTGTTATCATATTGTCATTCTCAAATATTTTATTATTTATCAATAGTAAACCAGCAGTTGGAGTTTTACCTGCAACTCACATATAACCTTAAAAAAAGATAAGGTACAAATGACCTAAATTTTCCGAGGCCCTGTCTTTTACAGAGCCGTATTTTAACATTCAAGGTTTTTCACCACCTGTAGAATCATTCACTAGTCCCGAAGTGGCTTTGAATACTCTTGTTTAGATGCATAGTGGTGTGGGGATGATTCCAGGCTGAGCCAATAAACTCTTGAAACAGGCCTGATGCACAGTTTAGCTTACAGCTAAGATGCGTCCCCCTCGTTGCAAGAAGGTCCTAATGCATCCTCAAGGGCCCTCCACCCGCTCTCTGCAACCTGGGTTACCATGGAGATTTTGACTAATTCTGCAAACGATAGGGTTAAATAAGTACACATTCAGTCAAGCATGAACAGCAGCAAAACATGTAAACACTTGTTGGATGCCTGGAACAACGGGTGGCATGAAAAGGACTATATGTGGTGCTTTGATATGCTTTTAAAACTTCCATCTTTCCCCTCCTCCACTCAAGCAAAAGGTTGGAGCAATCTTTTAGCAGCTGTTTGTGGAGGGATACTAAATGGGATCCAAATTGATGGAAAGATGGACAGAAGAGCTGGTAGAGGGATGGCACAAATGTAGATCCTGAATAGAATTAAAGAATTAAACAGCACTTGATATTCTGTGGGCCACTGAGGCCATTAGAGAAGCAGCATGCTCTCTAAATTATAGTACGGACGAGTTTGGAACACAGCTAGCTAGAGAAAGAGGAGGGGCGTCTGGTATTTTTTTTTTCTCCACAATTACCAACAAGCGTTTACCTCTACTTTAGATACAGCGTGTAAAATTTTAACACGGAAAAACATATTTCTTCCATTTCTTTACTAAATGCTACCATTAAAGTAACTACATCTATACACAATCAAAATGCCTAAGATTATTATAAGTGTTTTTAGAATGAAGAGATCTGAAGTTTTATACATATATATATATATATATATATATATATATATATATATATATATATATATATATATATATATAGTGTGAGAGAGAGAGAGAGAGAGAGAGAGAGAGAGAGAGAGAAATGGATGTGTGATCTGGGCTCAATGTCTGGGCTGATGTTTTAAGTCTTCCTGAATTATCCCTGTAGGTAGTAATAATTTGTTACATCCCATACTTATAGCTAAAAACTTTCTCAGTCCCCAGATACTGTCAGTGTATGACAGAGTATTAAGGCCACATTTGAAGAAAAACATTTTTTGATCCAAGATTAATGTGGAAATTTCAACGTTAAACTCGATGTCAGGAAAAAAGGTGAAATCAAATGTTGACCAGCATCAATAAACTACGTCATATAAAGATGCCAAAGAATCCAAAAAGGTACAGCCCGGACCTATTTCACCAAAGGACTCTTGTCATATCAAAAATATTTTTTACTTCACATGTGGCCCTAATAATCCGTCATACAGTGTGCTTACTAAATGTTAACCTAAAATATTTTGCTAATTTCAAGGGGTATCAGGCCCTTCTCACCAGGCTGGTAATAGCTATACTATCTTGGAATACAGCTAAGGGCTACCTTCTGATTATATAGTGTCGCCATCCACCTTGCCACGAGACAGCTAGGAAGTCAATAATTCAAATAATACAAGATGTCTACATAAACTCATGCCATTACAGAAGGGAAAGATCCATTCAAAAAACTGAATCTTTGGGTCTTTTTTTAAAAAGTGTTTTCAGCTGAAACTGGGTCCCCAGCATTTTGCCTTGACTCCACCCCCTCGATTAAAGTGGATCCAGACACTACTCATTTTGCTGTGGCCCTGACTCATTTTAAATTCTAAATATTTATTTCAATCTCTGAAACAAACAAACGCGTTGAAAACTTGTGTGACTTAACTGACTGAGTTTTGATCTTGCGACCTTTGACAGACGCAGAACCTCCTCCCTTGCTGTGCTGTGATTGGTCAATTAACATTTTAGGGTGGGAATAATCGCGTCTAAAGAAGCATGTACTTTTACACATGAGTATTCCCCGCCTTGGAATGTTGATTGACCAATCACAGTGCAGCAAGGGTCTGACAGTGGGAGGGGATTGTGCATGATTCTCTCTTTCTCTCTTGGGGCGAAGGTGGAGCTTTTGTGTGTGCTTGTGTGTGAAATCTGACACCATTGAGCTCCTGCAGGTGACGTCACCAGCTGGTCCCGTGACAACAACATAAAAGTTGACCTAGCCATCTTGGCAGTAATCATGTTGGATTGGCAGATACTGGTAACAGAGACATCACACAAATACAAACTTGCAACTAAATTCTGGAATATGTAGTTGCAGCACAAATAATTATGGGAGTCAGGGACACAGCTGACAAATGATCAGCTGATACTTAAGGGTTATTATTTCACTCATTGCTGTTTAAAATAGTCCCTGGGTATGTCTCACGACCAACATGGGAAGCTTTTTTTTTTCTTTTCCTACATGGAAACAAATGTGACGAAGCGATGCCGGCTGCATTATGTAGCTAGCACAGCTAATAAACAAACATGCTAATGAGACACTTCCTGTTAAACTAGGATAATTTAACACTTACCCTTCCATTGATGATGCTGCAGTTTTTGGATTTAATATTCCACAACTGAATGTTTGAAACAAAGCCAGACTTGAGTCCAGTTATAAGCCTCCAGGCTCTTGGAGGCTCTCAGAGAGTTCCCTGTGTAAACTGACGGGTAGCTATAGATGTTAGCAATAGGCTACCGCAAATCGGGGATGTCTTCTTCTTCACAAGATACTTTTGAAAAGCACTCCAGGGGTGCTGGTCACGTGACCAGCCTGTGATGTCAGCTGCAGGAGCTAGTGCTTTTCTGTTATACGGGTTATACAGGTCTGTTATATTTAATCCGTCCAATTTCTGCATATAAATCTGAATTTCCCGCGAACTGAAGTTAGATGTGCACTCCTATGGTGCGAAGATATTTCCTGCCATAATGTTTACAGCAGCGCCGCGGACGTCATGTTGACTGCCAACATGGCATCCATACACTAAAAGTCACGTGACGTCCGGAGCTCAATAAGGGGGAAAAAAAGAATGACAAAGAGTGGATCCCACTTCGCCGCGACTCGGCTCCATTTTAAAGAACTGTTGAAAAGAATCGGCTCGTTCGTTAACATCACAACACTATAATGCATATTGGCACAAGTTCAACAATAGTATTGGATACATGTTTGTGGCTGATTTAATAAAGGGAAGATGCCCGACCACTTTGGTCGTAATGCTAGTTTCGGGCAATAAATGGGGACACCGAAACGTGGATAACTACGTTTGAACATTTTACGGCATCTTCTTTTGATTTTTGTTTGCCTTTTTGTGGCCTTCAGCCCCAGATCTCACACCAAAAGCCCCAGATCGTTTTTTGATCTTGTAAAAAAAAAAATAAAAGTTACTCAACTAACTATTACACTCCATACAACACATATTAAAACTGATATATGGGCAGCAATAATACATTAAAACCCAAATTTCCCTCATTCTTAAAATGTTCTTAATTTGACCCTTAACTAAAAAAAAATATCCCATCAGATGCAGTCTGTGTTTTTCTAATTCTAAACAGTAATGTCTCCTGTGTAGAGTCCTCAAAGCATTGGGAAAAAAAGCAAACTAGTGGTGATAATCAAGGTTATAATCATTAACGAAAACAAGGCAAATGATGAAAAGTAAAATTGAAAAATCATTTTCATTAAATGAAATAAATAAAAACTACAATTAAAAGGAAAAATGATAACTAAGTGAAACTGTATTGTGTGCTTAAAAAAATTGAAAATTATAGATAAAATGTTTTGTTTTTGTCTTTGTCAATGTTGGACTGATATTGATTTATTTCACTCCAGCTGGTTTAGCCGGTGTTCTGTCAAATTATCCTACCAAGGCTACTGCGCATGTGTGACATCCAGATGGTAGGATAATTTGACAGACTAATCTGTCAAGTCGTGCTACTTTGTCAGAAAATCTACCTCATCGTGCAGCTGTTCTGCTGCTGCATGTGTTGACAACAGATTATTTGTGTTATTGGAATTGAAAATTAATAATTTTATTTACCTTATGTTCGTTAACATTTAACCACGTTACATTGCGTGTTGACAGATTCATTCATTCTGTTACTGGAATTGAAATAGGCATAATAAGAGTCATTATATTTACCTAGTTATTGTTCACTCATAGAACTAATACTATTACTATTTCTATGTTGTTCGCTTACGACATTTAAGCTAATTATTGTATTAACATTAATTGTGAAGCTATGTAGGTATAATACAATATCACTGATTTTCTATCAGGTAAGCTGATCGGTAGAATGAAACTGATACAATATGACACAATGTCTTCTACACATGCGCAGTAACCTTGGTAGGATTAATCTGAGGGGTAGGATAACTTGACAAAACACCGGTCTCACCATATGACACTTCACAGTCATGTCTGTGGTTTACAGTCTTCTGTTCTAAACTACCTGAAACAAACACACTAAAGCTGGGACAAAGTAGCACAGCAAAGTTTGGGATTTACTTTAGTGAGTTTTAGGGTTTTTTTCTCTTTACCTTTTCAGGTAAACAGAGACAGAGCAAAGCGCAGACAGATGTAGCCTAGCCAGCTGTTAGCTTAGCCTAGTGTTAGCTTAACTTAGTGTTAGCTTAGTCTAGTGTTAGCCTCGTCTTCAGTAAACATCCAGGTACAAGAGCAGAATTTATCAGGATGAAAAGGTCTTTCAAGCCCAAACCCGCACAGTTTCAGAGCAAAGAAAAGAGGAGGCAGAAGAATAATCCAATTATAGAGGTATGTAGCCTTTTCTAATGTTAACATTTTTTTGATGTTACTAAGTTACAAAGTTGGGCAATTATGCTTCTGTAGATAATTAAACTGTAACATAACAGGTTTACTGCTGCTGAACTGGTTTATACATATTTATATCTGGTTTACTGGTTTACTGCTGCTTTATATATATATATATATATATATATATATATATATATATATATATATATATATATATATATATATATATATATATATATATAATGAAATTAAATATTAAAAAAATAATAGATAGCAAGATAGCAGCTGTGGTACCTGTATACTGTTCTATATATACTGTATACTGTTCTATATATACTGTATGTCCTGTTTGTCAAACAGGTCACCTTAAAATGCACTAGAATACAGGAAATTACATCTTAGAAGTCAATTTTTTTCTGGGGGAGGCTCCCCAGACCCCCCTCTGAGCTACGCCCTAGATCTTCACAATGTCTGGCTCCGCCTCTGTTGCGTTCTCAGCTCCACTCTTGCTTTTCATTCATTTTGCATCTGTAGCTTGCACTTGGCTTTCCACCTGTTGTGAGCTCAGATATTACTTTGGTCAGTGGATTGTGGGGATAAGAGGGCCTCCGAGAACCATGGGATTTCATTGGACTAGCCAAATGTCCTTTAGGAAAATCATCCAATGGACCCCTGAGTGTCTTTTTTTTCTTTACCTTCGCATTCAATCAAAACTAAAATAATATATTTTTATATTTAATAACAGAATTGAGAGACCCCAAAATGCATGAGGGCCCATTGGCAAATGCACCAGATCCAGTCAGTCCCGCCCTAGCAGAACCCCACAGGAGACAGAAGACAGACTATGGACACTTAGAGGAACAAAGGCTACTCTATTGACTATTAAGAAAAGACATTGGACTGAGTAAATCTAGTGTATGAATAATTTTGTTTATTTTAATTTTGTTATGTTTTTTTGGGGGGGTAAATCCACTGCTAAAATATTCCTGAAATATTTTTTTTCTCCAAATATCATTTGTTGTTTGTCCTTCACTTGTGTTTCACATACAGGTCAGAAAGAAACTGGAGAAAATGTATTATTTTTATCACAAAACCAAGAAGTCACAAACAATGGCAGGATTATGAATAATTTTGAGGATGACTGTATATATGATGTTGTACTGGATTTTTGTAGAGGTGTGAACTGAACATATTCATAAAGAGAATCCTGTGGAATTATGCGATATTTAGATCGCATAATTCCACTGTAAAATGATGAAAGTAAATATTTTCATCATTTTACAGTAAATAATTGCCGTAATTGGAAACAACATGATGCAAAAAAAAATAATAATAAAAAAAAAAATATATATATATATATATATATATATATATATATATATATATATATGTATATATGTGTGTGTGTATGTGTGTGTCTGTGTGTGTGTGTGTGTGTGTGTGTGTGTGTGTGTGTGTGTGTGTGTGTGTGTGTGTGTGTGTGTGTTGATTCAATATAATGTGCTTTTCAGTGGATATTTTTATTTATTTATTTTTAAATAAAGGTGTGAAAGTCTTGTCCATTACAGAAGACAAAAATATCTTGCTGGGTGTCAGTTGGATATTTTGGGGAAAATTTAAACTGCGGGGCCTTTGACCAAAGTGTCACCAAGTAATGAAATGGGATGAAAACCACTAAGAAACAACTTTGACAATCAAAGAGGTGATGAAAGTTAGAGGTGGTGTTGTTTTCACCACTGGACACAGCTGTAAATGAAAAGAATGGACATTTCCTCTACATGTATTACTATGAGGCCTCTGAAGTTGTAAAGCAGGTAGGTGTCCACCTCCAGATCGTCAAGGCCTGGTATCCTGCATGTTTTAAATATTTCCCTCTTCCAACACACCTGGAAGCCATGATATTGTTATGAGTCTTCTGCAGAGCTCAATGAGAAGCTGATCATTATCCCTTTCATACATGTATTATGACAACCTTAGTCAATATATTTTTTCCTGAGTCTTTTTATTCCTCTTTAGGCATGAAAATAAAAACAATGTGATCAAGTTGGGGTTTTTTTTGTTATTGTTTTATTAAGGAGTTCCAAAAATGTCCACTCAGCCAGACACTACTGTATGCATTTGTAAATAAAGAACCATGTACTTAAAACCTAATATCAGAAAGTGATATGGAATACAATGCAATAAAAACATTTAAATGAAAATATCACATTTAAACATATTCTAATACTAGTTACTATTTACTTAATGGAGATAATGTGAAAAAAAACCCTGTTAATTACAGTCTAATAAAAAAATAATTTAGAGTCAAACATGTTACTTCAGATCAGGTTTATCAAGACCAGCAAAATTACAGTAATGGTATGAATTGCATTGTATGGGATGATGCATAAGTGTTTACTGTGATATGGAATTAAAACACAAAACCCATGAATATACAAGAGAACAGTTTTGAGTAGCTGTCTACTGTAGAAACCAGTATGCATGAAAGGATTAATTGATAAAAGAGTGAAAAAGGTCCCCACAACCTGAGAGGTCCTAAAAAAACACCATAAATGTAGTTTTTACATGCAGAAATAGAGACTTCGAACTATATTTTATGTTTTGAGCATTATTCCAAACTCCTGATTTGTCAGCGCTGACATGTCTGAATTTTGGTGTATTTTAAATATTCTAGCTTTGTCAAACAATTAACATTTTTAATCAGATTGTGTTCATTTTCTATTTTATTTTATTTATTTATTTTGGTGGTGTGATATTTTGCTGAAAAAAATCACTTCAAATTCACTCAATGCTTTTATAAACGTCAACATGATCAATAAATTAAATGTAGGAAATGTCACTGAAAAATCCAAAATGTGGAGGATAATGTGACACTAAGTAATGATAAATCACTTGAGTCTGGTTAAATGTAGAGGAAAAAACCCATTGGAAGTCACCACAGTATAGTTGTAGATCTTTCAGGGGTAAGTAGTGAATGTGTGCACCCATTCATAGCATGCACATTATAAAAACTAATGAAGTGTCCTTGCATAATGTAAAATGTAATGTAAAAGTACTAATGGAGTTTCTGCAGAAAAAAAAAGCTTTACTAGCTAAAGATTATTGTGAAAATGTTATCTCCAAACATATCCAACATATAGGGTTATTTTAGTTCACGATATGTAAAAATGAAATAGACAAATATAGGGTAAAAAAATATTTTAAAGATAAAATAAAATTAAAAAAAAATACACACACAGATGAGGAACAGCACAAATATTCACAGGCCTGTTGTATTTCAGACCCTCAAGGATTTTGCGATGTTGCGATTTGCAACTTCAACACAAATTCAGCCAATCCCTGTGAATTCAACGTGATGTTGCAATTTTAACCAATCATAGCGACTTTCCATGCAAAATGTGACCAATCATTTGTGACTTTTCCTGTTTATCTTACACTATGAAGCAACATGTGTGCAACCAGCAGTTCACATTTACCACTAAAATGATGCACTCGTACCAACAGGTGCATTTGAAAAAGTAGTTTTTTTTTGCTGCATTTTTATCATCCAGGTAATATTTTATTTGTCATATTTGAAAGGTTGTCTTAATATCTCAGTGTCTTTGTTCTATTTTTGTCAGAAACTGCCTCTACTACAAAGTACACTGCACTACTAATAATGTCATGTAGTGTTGTGAGGTCATATGTACTTTAACCTTTGAACCAACAGGTGCATTTGGAAAAAATATATATATATATTGTTGCAATATTGTAATCCTCATAATCATTTATTTTCCATCTCAGTAAAAGGTAGTTTTGAGGACCATATCACAATGACTTTGAATTAATTTTCCAGTAACTAAATATTCAAAATATAACTTAATTTTGATTACATGATACTATTTATCACAATTTTTACTTCCGACCACAACAAAAGCCTAAAAAGTGCCACAACTTTCATTGCAATTTTTCGGAAAAGCTCGTACAACATCAGACATTTTACAATGAAACAATCTCAAAAAAGGTCCACGAAATCCTAGAGGGACTGATAATTCACAACATTAGGTCACATGTTTTTTCCACATTATATCTTATATAATCTCTCACAATATACCTTGGATAGAAATGCTTGTCATAACTTATCCAGTCCTGGCAATGGAGTCTTCAGGTGAGATGTGTTTGCAGTCAACTTCCACCAACAGGTGCGTTTGATCACGTGGTCGATAATCATATTCTAGCCACATGTCGTAGTAAAAAAAAAAAAAAAAAAAAAAAAAAAAAAAAAAATCTTCAGCATGGAAAGGTTTTATTTTTTGAGTTGGAAAAAGGAAACTATTCTTAGATGAGCTGAAAAATAGTTTTTGATTGCATGCAAATGGTGCAGTGCTTCAGTGTGAATCACATGTGTTCCCTCATGTCCTCTTTCACCCATTGTGTTTCTTCTTTGGTGGTGAAGGTCATTCAAACCAAAAAAAGACTTAGTGTTGCGGCAACTAATCTGGTATTTCTGCAGGGACCAAAGCAGCATTTGAACACACGTGATATATATATATATATATATATATATATATATATATATATATATATATATATATATATTATTTTTTTTTTTTTTTTTTTTACAGATTCAACACTATTTCCCTATGTTGTGCTGACACATTTAACCTCACCTACCTAAGTGATTTCATATTCAATCAATCAAAGTTTATTTATATAGCACTTTACAACATAAAAGAAGACCAAAGTGCTTTACGTCTAAAACATAAATAAAACACAGGATATAACAACTCAATCAAATATAATAAAAACAATTTTTAAAAGACAATAAAACAATAACACACAGATAAAAAGATTAAAATACCACCAGTTTAGCATAGAAGTGGCACAGTACTATTGGTTAAAAGTCAGTCTAAAAAGGTGGGTTTTTAACCATGGGCTTAAAGGCAGATTATTACAGATTTATTGGGGTTGATGTTGCAGCCATGTTTTACAGTATTTTCATAACCATAATTAAATGTATAGTATTTCTTTGAATGTTTATACTCCTTTAACCAGTAGCGACCCAAACAGCCACTGGTGACACAAACCATCAACCGATATAAACTGTTTAATACCTGCTGATTCATTTATCCTATTAACACAAGGACATGATTGGTGTAAAATGCATTCAACATTTGGTGAAGTCTGAGCTTGAGATGTGATTGTTGTACTGTAGTTTCAAGGTCTTATAATAAAAGTCTTATTTACAATATGTGGTTTTTAAGGTCTTAAAATGCATTATATTTCACTATTTTTTAAAGTATGGCGTTAAATTAAACATAGGAGGTATTACATTTCATCTGTTAATGAAAAACATATGTCTGGATTTTTTCCCCCCACACTACTTATTTGTGACCCTACAGCACAAAACTAGTGACTTGGGTCCAATTTCAGAAATTAAGATTTTATATTTATTTGAAAGCTTATTAAAAAGGCTTGTGTGACACTAATTCAACAAATCAGAGGCCCTTTTTCAACATTGTCCTAGCAACAAGTATTGTTTTTTATACTCAAGAAGGCTTTGTTCTGAGGCATCCCATTGGGTCAAATATATACTTATGTACATTTCTATTTAAGGGTTGTGTAGAGCGACTCTCAATCTTTCCAACGGTACCAAACATGACGGGGAAATACCTAACGTGAGCGGGAAGTAAAGCCGTGTTTGAGCCGATTTTTCTTTATTTTAGACTTAATTACTGTCAGAGTCAGTTGTTGTCCTTCCTAAAAGGCATGATTTGAAGCACTTACGATTGGAATTTCACAAAAACTCATAGTTAGAAGTGTTCAGGAGACATTTTATTTAGATTTTATGCATAAACTTCAAATTCGATAACTTTGACCCATATAACATATTTGAGGCTAAAGCTAGAAATACTGCTGTGAGATTAGGGTGACCACTGGCATGAAAGAGGAAAGGAGGACACTTGTGTCCAAAAAGGGGGACAAAAGCCCTAAAGTTAGGACAGACGGGCCCGAGGGGGGGTGGGGGGGTGCAGCTCAGCCTTCTCTGTGTCCACTTCGTGTGCTGCTTCGGCTGCACGAATATTTACATTGCATAGCGGGTGGGGATTTATGACGATTAATGCAATGGTGGTGGACAATTGTATGAAAGGAGGACAAAATCTGAAAAAGACACTTGACAGACGGCCGGACAGATGGCTCTAAAACCTGACTGTCCGGACGAATGGTCACCCTATGTGAGACTGAACCACTGGTTTTGTGCTGGAGGGTCCCATTTATTTAGCTAGCGTACTTTGTTATCAATATGCTGAAAAAGTAGTTGGAAGCTCAATCATAGAGTCGCTGTGTGTCTAATAGCACAGGAATCACACTGCAGGGGACAGTGTGTTCTTTTCGCCAGGATTTATGTCATTGAGTAGAACAGACGAAGAAGAAAGTGGTTGGAACAGGCATATATGAAGATGAACCGAAACAAGGAAGTGTATGTTCAGTGATAATTGTGCTTAAGGAGCTGAAATACAACAGTTGGTTATTAAAAAAAACAACGTCAGAATATGAAGCGCTTTGTAAAGTATGTGGTAAAGACATTACGTTAGGAATAATGGGCTGTAAAGGCCTTGACGCTCACATGAAAGAGGAAAAACATACACACTATGCTTCTAGTCGTGCAACAACAGTCCCCATGCCAATGTTCACCCCAACGCTTATAAATACAAGTGCAATGACAGTTTTGCCTTTAGTGTCCCCACGTCCCAGCACAAGTGATTTAGCTGCATTAGCCCCACCTGCTATGCTAAAGGCAGAAATACTGTGGGTTCTGCAGACCATATGCTTTGAATTTAACCAAGTGTGCTTTTTTTTTTTTTTTTTTTTAAACTGTACATAGTGGTCTTATTTTTTACACTCAAAGGTCTTAAAATGCATTAGATTTGCTTGTGAGACATGTACAGAGACCCTGAGTTTACACAGTTTACAGTAATTCAGATATTTCTCAGAGTTTCAGTGATGTTTCAATCAGAAATGCTCATCAGCGGATTCACTACTGCTCTTGAATTAGATACATCCAAAAATACATAGAGACTTTAAACTATATTTTATGTTTTGAGTATTATTACAAAGCCCTGATTTGTCAGTGCTGACATGTCTAGTTATTGGTGTATTTTAAATAGCCTAGTACTCTCAAACGATTAAAAATTTTAAACCGGATTAATAACAGGGGTGGTGTTAAATTACATTAAATTAAATTAATCATGTTTCATTTTTGGCATCTGAACCCACCTTATCCTCCCTAGGGTCACAGGGATCGTTGGGGGCCTAATCCAACTACAATGGGTGAAGGCGGGGTACACCCTGCATGAGTCACCAGTTCATCTCAGGGCTGAACATATATAGACAAACAATCACTCTCACATTCACACCTATGGGCAATTTAGATTAACCAATTAACCTATCAGTGCATGTGTTTGGATGGTGGGAGGAAACTGGAGTACCTGGAGAAAACCTACGCAGACGCGACGAGAACATGCAAACTCCACACAGAAAGGTCTGGTGTGGGAATAGAACCAGGGACCTTCTTATTTCAAGGCACTAAACACTGCACCACCATGCCGCCCCCATGTTTAATTTTACATGAACAAATTTATTCTGTTGTATTTTTGTCAAAAACATGAGAGCTTAAATACAAATATAATGAGCACACAATCAGGAATTGAGGGCATAAAAACATAAAAGTGAGAGGTCGAAAATAATCTTGTGGCGAATAAAGTTTTAATATCGAGCAGGTACGTTGGGACAGAGTGCAGATGTGGAAGGTGTAGTGCTGCTCCCTCTTTCTTTCAATTTGCTCACTCTCTCTCTTTGAAATTTTTCCTCTTGTTCGATAATTTTTCGCAACTGGAAGTACGTCATGAGTTTTAGACTCGACTGAATATTTCTATTCAATAAAAAGGTAACTTTGGTCAGTGGGGAACCCTATGCCTCAGAAACTAAAAATAATATTTAAAATATGTTTGTGTGTTATAATACAAAGACACATGGACATTAATTTAGAATGTATTTTGTCGTTTACTTTATATGAAAATCTTGTGGAACACAAAGTGCACCAAATTCAGAAAATCATTCCTGTTAATGTGATATTTTAAGATGGAAGTGCTTCAGTGAAAAGAAAACTCCTTCCTGTAGAGCAGGGGTCTTGAACTCCGGTCCTCGAGGGCCGGTGTCCTGCATGTTTTAGATATTTCCATCTTTCCTATGATTCAGTTAACCCTTTAGCTCCTGAGACTTTAGCAGTTCCACATAAAAAAAACAATTACACTAAACAACAAAATTAACAAAAAAAACCCAAACAGCCAAAGTCATTAATAAGATGAAAAAATTAAGAATAAACCAACAAAATAATTTGTAACATGAACAAAGTAAGACAAAAATGGAGCAAAATTAAAGGAAGAATTATTAAATAAAAACAAAATGTAAAAAAATCCCAACAAAATTAACCAACAGTACAAATAAATATTTGCAAAATTATAAGTAACATGGAAAGTTTTGCCAAAAAAAAGAGAACTATTATTGAAATTTGGTCCCAGCAGTTTTAATTTTGACTTAAAAAAAAAAAAAAAAAAAAAAAACAAGTTGCATTTTGACTCAGTAAAACAAGGAAAACAAATGAATTTTTAGGAATATTTAAACTAAACCATTCATTCAGAATACATCAGTTCTGACACTTAAGAGTTAATAATCAGCTCATCATTCTCTGCAGAACCTGTTAATGATGTAATGACTTTGAGGTGTAATGGAAGAAGGAATTATCTAATAATTCCTTTTTTTTTTTTCTTCTAATTTTTCCATATGTGTCCATTATGTAGAACTGCTAAAGTCTCAGGAGTTAAAGGGTTAAACTGAATCATGTGAAAGAGGGAAATATCTAAAACACGCAGGACACCGACCCTAGAGGACCGGAGTTTGAGACCCCTGCTGTAGAGTGTGTATAATACTTTATGTTAGTGGACTGTTCTGTTTTTGGCTTTTTTTGTTGTTGTTGTCATATTTCCATCCAGAGGCCAATATGCTGTTTCGTATCTTCCATCATTATGGGTTGGTTTTACTGCCTGTTTCTACCAGATCAACTTTGTTCATGTCTGATGCCAATTCTATTTCAATAAACCAGGGGTGTCAAACTGTGGTCCTCGAGGGCCGGTGTCCTGCATGTTTTAGATGTTTCCCTCTTCCATTGAATCATTATCAGTCTGATGAGGAGCTGATTATTAACTCTTTAAGTGTCAGTGCTGATGCATTCTGAATGGATGATTTAGTTTAAATATTCAGAAAAATTCAACCATTTTCCTTTTAGTTTTGTGCAAGGACAAGGTGCCAAAAAGCAAGTTTTTTTTTAAATTTTATTAAAAAAAAATTTTAAAGGCAAAATTAAAATTGCTGGGACCAAATTTCAATAGTAGTTTTCATCTTCAGTCATTTTTTTTCAAAAATTTCCACATTATTTGTCATTTTGTAAATATTAGTTTTTGTTGCTCATTTTGTTTATTTTTCGACACTTCGGGTTATTTTATTGTAGTATTTTTCTTTGATTTTCTGCCATTTGTGTCTTACTTTGCTCATGTTACCAATTATTTTGTTAGTTCTCAGGAGTTAAAGGGTTAAACTGAATCACATGGAAGAGGGAAATATCTAAAACATGCAGGACACCGGCCCTTGAGGATTGGACTTTGACACCTGTGCAATAAACTGACAAAAATGCATTACCAGAGATCTTCAGAGTCATTCTGTGCTGTGGATGGGTTAATTGTATTAACATTTTTGAATCATATTAATCATGATGATAGAGCTCCTTTAATGACAGACTAAGACATCCCAAGTGTGTGAAGGAAAGGTATCACAAGTCTTTCCTTCCTGCAGCTGTCAGGATCCACAACAGAAACTACAAGTGAAACGGCAACAAAAGCCTACAATAGTACAATAGTAATAAATAGTGCAATTCATTAATCCCATGTGCAATATTGTAAATAGTGTATGTATATATTTTAAATAGTATATATATATATATATATATATATATATATATATAGTTTAAATAGTGTATATACAGTGTG
The DNA here is from genome assembly GCA_020466265.1 of Siphamia tubifer. NCBI lineage: Eukaryota > Metazoa > Chordata > Actinopteri > Kurtiformes > Apogonidae > Siphamia > Siphamia tubifer. The sequence continues at coordinate 40,985,162 of CM035791.1, read as the reverse complement.
CATAGAAATTGATATATTTTTTAAATATAATTTTTGTTGCTATGCTGCACTATTCTGTGCTGCTGTAAACCTGGAATTTCCCCTCGTGGGACTAATAAAGGAATATCTTATCTTATTCATCTGTGTTAATGCATTAATTTTGACAGCTCTAACATATTAAAGAAAGAAAGAAAGAAAGAAAGAAAGAAAGAAAGAAAGAAAGAAAGAAAGAAAGAAAGAAAGAAAGAAAGAAAGAAAGAAAGAAAGAAAGAAAGAAAGAAAGAAAGAAAGAAAGCCAATTTTCAGAACATAATAGATAGATTTGGTGCTTTCCACAGAGATGCAAACGTACACAGTGCAGCTCCTTCTACCTGTGTAATGGGGGCAAAACACGGTGCAGTAAATGAGCCTGCGTCAAGGGCTTGTATGAGGAAAATGTAAGCATTTGAGAAATGTGTTAATTGAAGGCATATTCTGAGGAGACAGGATGAATTGTGTTAACATATGGCGCATAACAAACAGATGTTGTGCTAACTGTGATCACAATTTGCAACAAGAGACTGGACCAAAGGATGTTAGCAGAAAAGAAAATAAACATCAGATTTCAGTCGTAAACGTATAATAAAGTCTATGTTTTGAAGAACAGTTCTCTGTTGAGTTTGTGCGTAGAATACATTTGAAACACTCAGGTTTTAAAAAAGCACAGGAGTGTAAACAGAGTAGGGAAAAGTGAGAGTGGGGTGTTTGATAAGAGAAAGAAAGGAAGCATAAGATTGAAAGAGAGAGAGAGAGAAAGAGAGAAATGTGAATCACACTCTGCTGCTCTGATCTCAGCATGCGTCCATCTCTGTCTCAGTCAGACACCCTGCTCGGCCTCCAGGGATTCTATGCATGTATGTGTGTGTGTGTGTGTTTAACTAACGAAGAGAAGCCACGCACTGGTCAGCAAATGTGTGCTCACTGATGTGTTTCAGTGGACACTTGTATATACTTGTCTTTCTGTGTGAGCTTCCCCAGCAGGAGTGCAGGCACATTGGACAGAGGGTCCATGCAGCTAAACACACATTCAGTTGTAAAACACTTACACGGAAGAGATTTTTCTCAGAACCTGTTACAAACCTGTATTGTAAAGGGGGAGAGGGGGCTATATTATTTCTCAGAAACCGACGGACACTGGTGAATGGAGCCTGGAGGCACCATGAGTCCGAGCAGATGTAAAGAGTTAATGTGGAATGAAACCAAAGAGCAGCTGTCCACAGAGAACAAAGTGGATCATTAATAACTTAATCTGCCCACATGTTCGGATACATCTACAGTATCTGATGTTCCATGATGATGAGGCTAATTAGGCCTATAGAAAAAATAACAACATTTGAACAGAATGTATTTTTTTTTTTTTTTATCATATTTTCTTCTTGTGTTGTAGGTTTTTCAGTCTAAAACAATACAAGTTGGTTGAATGTGAAACTTTGCATCTCATAAAAGGTATGAATAAGTGCAGGAAAAATGAATGAATAGGTCAGTGTGTGTCCATATGAGGAATAAAAATGTACTGGCCCTGGCCTTTTTTTTTTTTTTTTTTTCCCAACAAACAAAAGACTGAGAACCTGATGAAGGACGCAGTCGTGTTTCAAGCACAGAATTTCACTGCCTGTGACTAAATATCCTTGTTTTAGTCAGACTCAAATCAACCTTTACATATAATATTACTGCTGTTTAGATTTGTATTGTAAAAATATATATATATATTTTTTTATTAAACTGATTAAGATAATTATCTGAGAAGACACATGCCTCTTCAGTATTCACATTAATTAATGTACCTGAATGTGTATTTGTCTGCACACATTTGTCAGGGATTCTCCGGTTTAATTTAGCACTCTGCACCATGACACGTCCATGTAATTATGTGTCAATGAGTAATTAAAGCACCAATTTAGGTTTGTTAAGCAGAGAGCATATCATGGAGAACAATGATTAGCTGCTATCACCACATAAATGTTAGTGCAGCTTTGTAAGATTGTCAATAACCATGTTAATTGTCTATAAATAATAAGCTGCTGTTGCTCCTGCTTGCTTTTCCTCCTTTCTGATCCTTTTTCCGTGCCCTTACCATCTCTGTCTTCTCTAATCACGTCCCTCGGTGAAGTGCCTTTGTGAATCCTTCTAAACTCCAATCAATCTGTTTTTCCAACCTCCACCTCCATATGCTTTCCTCGTTGCAGCCTCCCTTCCTACGTTCTTCCTTTATGTGCTCTTTGAGTGTTAGTGAATGACATCTTCATCTCCGTCCTTCAGTTTCTCTCTTCTTCTGCTGAAGTGGTGCTACATGACAATCCAATATCCACCAGCCTCAACCTCCCAATACTCACCTTCTTTGTTTTTGTTTTTTTTTTTTCCCCTCTGTCCTCAGTGTCTTATGTTTTCCTTCGGCCACTTTTCATTTTAACTCTATGTCACTCACTCTCATCTTCCACTCCAGCAAGTGTATGGTGCTATTTAATTTCTTTATAGAAATGTAGCACAATTATTTCAGAAAAATAGGGAGGGAAAAAAATATTAGTAAAAATGTATACAAATCAATTCCCGTAATGTACTTCACACACACACACACACACACACACACACACACACACACACACACACACACACATATATATTTGCTGTGTGTTTACTTATCTCACCTTACTTTTCTTGTCCGTTTTTTTGCAAATGTTAAAGCTTTTGGTAAGGATAAATATGGATTTTCTTCTATTTCAACTGACAACACACATTACTGTGGAAAAAATTTAAATAGTAGTGTGAATCTCATCTATGCATTTAAATTTGTGGTATTTTTATGTTGGACAACCAGGTTAGTTTTCATAGGTTTATTTTAATTCATCTGAATTATCACTCCAGTATTTTATTCCATTATATAAATAAATCCCATCATTTATATATTTGTTTATTCATTTTTGCCATAGGACCCCCCCCGCATTTTGATAACACGGCTTAAGATGATGAGAAAATATACTAATAATATTGCACGTAATAAAAATGAGTTTTGATGAGAAAAATAAAAGTAGGATGGGCACAAAAAAAAAACAAGACCACCAGAACACATGTGAACTAACATCTCATTGTGTTGTGTTTCAGCTTTCAGGTTTTTTTTTGTCCTTGCAGATTAATTAAAGATTTTAAAAAATAAATCAATCAATAAATACATACATAAATTAATTAATTTGATGTATTAATCCTTTATCTCCGCTTCTTCCAACAGCTCTGTGTTTTAAAGACACTGTTTTCTGCGACTGTGTCAATAAACATGAAAATGAAATAGAGCTCACTGCCTCTTTTCCATTGGACACATGGTAACATGGTATAAAAATGCCCAATGTGTCATTGTGTGATGGCTCAGTCCAATGTTCTTCTCTGTGGGGGTGTGAAAATCACACATGTCAACACACCTCCTGCCCACCGAGAAGAGAGCCATCTGACCTTTTGCTTGTAGACTTAATGAAGAGACGGTCATCAGTGCGTCTGCGTCCGTGTCTCACACATGCTAAGGGGGTTTGCCTTGATACCCTGCTCTGTAATGAATGGACAGTCTGAGATGATGTAATGAAAACAACATCAGTAATTGATAATTTAACAGTTGAGGCTATTAAAGACAGTTTGCCCGACTGGTCTGTGGTGCCCAGTTTAAGGTGACATATGCCTAAGTGACTTTCAGACACAACCAGAGGACAGCAGTGACATCCAGTGGTCATGTGATATACTGCTTTTACTTGTCAATACACTTCATGAAAGGAAGAGAGGCTTGTTATTATCACTTGTGTTAAAATTAGGGCTTTTTAAAGGTTTAATCAGATTAATTACAGGATTAATTTTGATCAATCAAGATTAAATATTCATTTTCAATCTACATTAATTGCGTTTTGTTTTCATTACTCATGAAAGAAGTAAACAAAACAAAATATACAAAAAATCCACTAAAGTAAACTAGCTGAAAAAAGCAGTGAAATATCTAAAACATATTCATACTCTTCTAAAATACAGGGAAAAAACCCACCAAAAAAACAGGCAAAAATATCCAAAACATATGAAAATATATGCAATTAACATGTTTATTCAACATCTTTAACAAAACAACTTGATATGAAACAACTGTGACCAACTGTTCCATTGAATTGCATTAAAAATTTGTAACCAAATTAAGCACGGTGATGGATTAAATCATGTTAATGTGTTCATTTTGACCACCCTAGTTGAAATACATAGAGATAACAAGTACTACTTATTTATTTTAGATTATTCTCTAACGACATAATTAATGCTATGATGCAAAAGTGTCACCCTGAGGATTTTTTTCTGTCTGTTTTACTATAAAATCTCACTGCATTGTTTCTACAATAGTATTTCATATGCACAGAAATATTAATGTCCTTGTTTGATTAAAACATTGAAAGAATGAGCTGTGTGAAATACATTTAATATTGTTATGTATAACATACATTATACAGAGGTTTTGGTAAAAACATAGAAATTTAAATCTGTCTGACGGGACATTTTAGAGACAGTTTTCCAGATTAGTTTTGCCAAATGATCCACATTGTTACTTTTAAATTTTTTTTTTATTTATTTAATTGGACTATAAGCGATTTTCAAAAACAAGGAGGAGCTAATTCATATTGAAATTGATTTATTGAAATGGTTTAGTGGTTATTACCCGGTTTATTCATTTCAAGTATTCTCTTCTAGTTTGTTCTTTTTTTTTTTAACTTGATGTTTTTCATTGCCATTGAATCAATAAACTGAAATGGTCTGTTCCTTTTGTAGATGGAACATTGAATGGGCGAATGAATGATCCTGTAGATGAGGGTCACAAGGATGCTGGATCTCTCTTAATGGAAAATGTGTTTATTATTTTTTATTGTTATGGTAGAAACATTTTCATTGCATTTTATTCTCAGCTAAAATAAATCAATAATGCGGTAAATAAATTGCATCATTATTGTATGGTATATGCATGTATCCTTGAACGGTCCAGTTCGATGATTGTCAGTGTTGTACGTGTATTGAAATGACAACGTGGCCCATTGAAGTAAATTAAAACTGTGACCTTCCTCATCAATACATTACTTTAAGGTACAATTGAAGAGCGTAGGGGTTGTGAGTGTGCAGCAGCTCTGCAGACTACTCTGAGTAAATCCTTCACCGATTGTCACGTTTCCTGGCTCAAACACTTTCACACTGCAAATAAACACACAAACCCACACACTGAATCATACAATTGAACCTTACCATCAGCTTCATTTAGACTGAAAACAGTTTGTCATGTGTTTATTATAACCACATCCAAAAATATGTCTGTATCTAGTGGTATAAAAACACAGCCTAATAAAGCGTGTTAGGTCCAGCAGAATAAATACATGGGTTACACACAGAGGTAGAAGTAACTAAGTAGAAGTACTTCCTTTAGTGTACTTAAGTAGTTTTTAAGTATCTGTACTTGACTTGAGTATTTATTTTTCTGGAAACTTTTACTCCCTACATTTTTGTATAAATATCTGTACTTTATATTCTTCACATTCTCAGAATAGACTCATTACTTAAAAAAAATAAAAAAAATAAAAAAAATAAATATAAATATATATATATATATATATATATATATATATATATATATATATATATATATATATATATATATATATACACACACACACACACACAAATGTGACAGTATGAAAAATAAGTCATAAATCAGAAAATCGGAAATTTTATCTCATAATAATCTATTTCTTTTCTCATAACTATGACTTTATCCTCATAATTTTGACTTTTTACCTCATAGTTCACAATTTAGATGTTTTAAATCTCATCATTATGCTTTTTAAATTTCCTATTTATGACTTTTGAATTTTTCCTAAATGTCATGTCCATACCCACTAAACTGAGTACCATGACCCAATAAAAGATATAATCTACAGAGTAACTCCCTTTTAAATGCTTTATTTTTAAAATATTTTTGACAATTTTCATCCATAGCAAAAAAAGTAGTGTTACTTTTTACAATAGAGAAGTTGTACTTTTTTACTTCTACTTCAGTAAAGGAATAAATCAGTACTTCTACTTTTTCACACAAGTAGCTGTACTTCTACTGAAGTACAGAATGGTAGTACTTTAACCACCTGTGATTATGCATGAGCATACAAGTGCATACAAACCTGTTAAATAGTTGTGTGCAGCAGGTGATTAGTTGTGCACCGACGGTCAAGTTGGTGCTGTTGAACGATGCGTTGAGGAAATCTTGGCACTGCACATCAGGAATATACAACATACCTGAGAACCAGGAGAGCAGGGGTGTCAATTATTTTCACTCAGGGGTCACATTTAGACCAATTAGATCTCAAGTAAAATTGTAATAATAATAATAATAATAATAATAATAATAATAATAATAATAATAATAATAATAATAATAATAATAATAATAATAATAATAATAATAATAATAATAATAACAATAATAATAATAATAGCATAATAACCTAGATATAAGCACAACTACAAACTTTTCAATATATTTTACTGCAAAAGAGGAACATTAGATTTTGAATTTTAATTGAAACATGCACAAACTACCTACTCACAAAAAATGGTAAATAACCTGAACTTCTTCAAGGAAAGTAAGTGCAATTTCAACAATGTTCTGCTTCAACATATTTAAAAATGCGGATTACAACTAACACCTTACAGAGGATCTACAAATACATTTAAAAACATTTAGTAGCAGGCAGAATATTGGTACAATTTTGGAGTTTATGATTTGGAGTTTGAAAATAAAGCGTAATTTTTGCACTTTAACACCCTTGCAGTGGAGCAATGAAGTGATGATAATGGAAAGAAGAAAAACACTAGGAATGTGCATCAATCAGCCATAATATTATGACCACTGACAGAAGTGGTAATAATACATATTTAATTAAAATGTGTATATTTCATGCTTATAGCTGATGTGTTGGAAGCAGCAAAATGAGCAACATAAAGAACTGACTTTGACCAGATTCATATTATAATGATAAATACTGGGTCAGAATATGTTCATAACTTCAGGTTAGAACTGATCAAAAATGGACTAAGGAAGGATATCCTAATCTCTGGCTAAATCAAATCAAAAAATACATCTATTTCATGGATGCTCCACCACTCCACAGCACACCTTCACAGCTCTGGTGGAGACCAAGTCTCAGTTCAGAGATGGTTTTGTGGAAAAAAAAAAAAAAAGGGAACCTATGCATTATTAATAATGTTGTGATGCCAAAGATGCTCAATTGGTTGAAATCTGGTGGTTTTTCTTTAGACTATATTTAGTAGATATTAACCATTTTACACTGGGAATGAACACGATCTAAAGATGCTCTAGCTGAACAGACCGTCACTATTTATTCTTTATCAAAGTTGCTCAAATCCCTATTCTTGCTCATTTTATTGTTTTTAATGCATCAACTTCATGGCCAAAAACTGCACGTTGCCTAATCAATCCCACCAAGGAAAATGTGTGTCAGTGGTCAGTATAGAGGGGAGTGTCATCATGCTGAGATGAAAGATGTTTGAATAAATGTCTGTTTTCTATCATGTTTTTTTTTTTTTAGATATTTGATTTAGTTGAATTTTAAGTTTAGTTTTTGATTACCTTTGACACTAGAAAGTTAGATGAATTTATTATTTAACATATTTATTAAAGGTGGAGGTAAACATTTTCTTCTCTGTCCTGCATTTCCACTGAAACCCAGCAGGTAATCTAATTCAATGTCCATAATAAGGGAACATGTAACAGTTTTCAAAAACATTTCTTTAATAGAAGGCACTAAAATACGTATGTATGTGAATCATTGTATTGAACAAACCCAGCATGAAGAAATAACAAATAAGTGTTGCTTGGCACAACAAATGTTGTACCCGATTTACTCTTATCACAGAGAAAACACATTTTTGGCAAGCTTGACCTTTGACCTGCATTCACCAAAATATAATGGGGTGTATTCTGGACCATCTCAAACCTTTTCTGAAAATTTCACGGAAATTGATTCAGTAAGTTCTGCGTAGAGTTGCTGACCATCACAGGGACAAACAAACAAACAAATAAAAAAACAAGATGTGCCAGGCACAACAAACCCCATGCCCTTAGCTCTTAATGGACAACTCTCTCTCAAAACATGAGACTATGGGTTCACGGTCACTCAAGGTCAAAGGTCACAATGCCATTTTGGAGCCTACATGTTGTTTTCTATCTGTCAATCTATCTATCTGTCATCAGTACTTATGGCCACTATTTTGGGAGTTACGATCATTTATGATTATTTGACCTTGATTTCAACGTTTTGTGGTGGTCACTCAAGGTCAAAGGTCATGGAAGGTAATTTTGAAGTCCATGCTACATTTCCTATATGACAATAAAAGTAACTAAATCTCTAGCTCCACTAGTTTTTCCATTATAATGCATTTTATATAGGATATAGAAATAAAAAGGAAATTCCTGATCATTGTGAAAACACATTTTTGTGATCTTGACTTTGACCTCCGACCTACATTCACCAAAATGTAATAGTGGTCTATTCTGATCACACATTTCCTGAAAATTTCATGGAAATTGGTCCAGTAGTTTTTGAATAAACTTACTGAAATACAGATAGATTGACAAACAAACAAAAAATAATATCTACTGAAAAGGTAAAGAAGAATGAGCAGTTACCGGCAATACAAGCTGTCATGAAACAGGAAACACTGCTTGCGATCAGAGATCTAATGCCACAACTGGAGATGTCAGCCCGTCTTTCTGGAGCAATGGAAGCTGAAAAGGAACTTAAATTTATTATAACAATAACAAGTATATTGACAATTATTATCATTATTATTATTACAGTAAACAACAGAAGCATTTTTGGACATATGAAAGTGACTCATCAGTGTTTTATCTGCAGTTTAATTATGTATTTTTTGCTTTAGTCTCCCTTGTGTTTGGCAGTTTTATGTTTTTAAGTGTATCTCTGTGGAATGCTACCATTCATTTCAAGGACTTTCTGTTCATGAAACGCATAAAGTGAATTTTTTTTTTTTTTTACATTTGTCTGCTAATGTGTGCATATTATATCTTATTGGGCTCAATACTCACAACTTTATGTCTCATCTTTACTCAACCTGTGTGTATCCTCTCTTCCATCCCATGCTGTTCACCCAGCTACGTCTCTTAAAGGCACAGAAACGTTACTTTACGCAACTTCATTGATGAGTATAGCTATAACAACTCAAACATTCAGGTACCTGGGGGTGTACATCACGGCGGACCTCACCTGGTCGGCGCACATCGGCCATCAGGTGAGGAATGACTCTACTTCCTCAGGGCCACCGTGAACAGCCTCCTGTCCTACTGCTGTGTGGTGCGGTATGAAAGAGCCTGCAGAGGGTGGTGAAAGCAGCAGAGGAGGGCCATAGGGGCCGCATTTCGCCCTCTGTCTGAGATATATGCTGGCAGACTTTAAAAGAAAGCCAGTTCCATCTTAAAAGGCCCCACACACCCTGGTCACAAACTGTTCTCCCCCTCCCCTCTGGTAGACGATTCAGGCCGAACTGCTGCACAGTTTTTATACACAGGCCTTTTTAATACATTTTATATCCATCAGCACCTTTTAGTGACATATTTTATATCTGCACGATGTTATAATTAATTTGATCTGTTATATATACAAACCCTTGCATGGCGTGTACCATCGACAAATTGAGGAAGTGGCTGATATGGAAAAGACATACCAGTGGCTGGAAAAGGCTGGACTAAAGGACAGCACAGAGGCACTACTCATGGCTGCACAAGAACAAGCCCTGAACACCAGAGCAATAGAGGCCGGGGTCTACCACATCAGACAGGACCCCAGGTGTAGGCTGTGTAGAGAAGCCCCTGAAACAGTCCAGCACATCACAGCAGGGTGTAAGATGATGGCAGGCAAGGCATACATGGAGAGGCATAACCAGGTAGCGGGCATACTGTACAGGAACATCTGTAAAGAGTATGGACTGGAGGTCCCAGGGTCAAGATGGGAGAACCCCCCAAAGGTGACAGAGAACAAACAGGCCAAGATCCTGTGGGACTTCCAGATCCAGACTGACAAGATGGTGATGGCCAATCAGCCTGACATAGTGGTGGTGGATAAACATGAGAAGACAGTGGTGGTGATAGATGTAGCAGTCCCCAGTGATAGCAACATCAGAAAGAAAGAACATGAGAAGCTTGAGAAATACCAAGGGCTGAAAGAGGAGTTAGAGAAAATGTGGAGTGTGAAGGCAACAGTGGTACCAGTTGTGATCGGAGCATTAGGGGCAGTGACCCCCAAGCTGGGAGAATGGCTCCAGCAGATACCAGGAACAACATCAGAGATCTCTGTACAAAAGAGCGCATTGCTAGGAACAGCTAAGATCCTGCGCAGAACCCTCAGGCTCCCAGGCCTCTGGTAGAGGACCCGAGTCTGAAGGAGACACCGCCCACGTGGGGGGCAAGGGGAACATTTTTTTTTTTTTTTTTTAAATTTACATTTAAATTGCTGGTTTTAGCTTTTAGCATTTATGACATTCTGTTTGTTTTGTTTGAATGTTGTGTTTTATTTATTTTATGATGGTGCTGGATAGAGAACCTGCTTCACTGTGTTCCACAATGACAAATAACGTCTTCTATTCTCTTCTAAATCACAGTGTGCAACTCTAAGCTTCACTAAAACAGAATAGAGGACAATACTAATAGTGGTTGACTTAAGAGGGTTAAAACAGCTGCTATTTCTGTAGGGACCTCTTGAGGCCATGTAAATAAATACATGGGAATCGTCTGAACTCGTGTCAGATGAACAATGACAAAGGGTTAAGTGGTGACGTGTGTTTGTGTGATGCCTGTAGTTTTACTAAACCATCATGTCATAGTGGCTAGTCTAGACCGACGCCGGTGTGAACTCTATAAACTCTGACCTTTAGTTTCATCTTTGTAGTAAAAGGAAAAGCTTTTGCGCACAGGCTGCTTCAGTTTTGACTATTACATGATGACAGAGACACTGATAGTTATCATGTGTCTATTCATTCACTTTTCAAACAGCAGTTTGAGAAATTTACTGATGGTAAGTCTGAGTTACAGACTTGAATTCTCATTTAGCCTTCACTGTAGCACACTGTCATGTAACAGATGGATTTCTCAGCACTGACTCCCACTTGTGTTAACCAAAGTGTCAAGGATGCCTCTGATCCTGTAGATATCTATTTGGGACAAGAAATTCCTGTGTCAATGTGCTTTTATTTTGTAGTCACTTCATAAAATTAAGGTCAGAATTTATACTACAACATATTTTGCCGTGGAAAAATTGAAAAATACTTGACACTTTTTAGGAGAAGAGACTTGAATTCTCCTGTTTCTCTTTCAGCCTGGTTTAACCCCAGAACACTAACAGCAGGTGATTTTCACCCACGTCCTTCATGTCATGTGATTTTCATTGTGCTGCTGCCTTTCTAATGGGTCCCCCATGGTACTGTAAGACTCATGAGTTAAAAGGGTTCATGTATTTGTTGAAAATGGGTGGATGCATGTATTTGTTAAAAATATATTGGCAGTTTTAATCAAATAGACTGATTCAGAAAGGCAGATTCAACAGGTAATATATCTACCCACCTATACCAAATGAGAATAATTAAATGTGTAAAACATAATTCTGTGAACACATTGGTTGATTTAGATGCTGTTGGCTCCTGATTGGCTGGTTGAATCATGTAAGTGGTTGTTGTCAGGAAGTGGTGCACTGAAGCACTGTTCTAGAGAAATCCGTCTCCATCCTCTCGTCTTGTGTTATAAAGAGTGCAACTTAAACCATCAATGAACCCTCGCGTTACAGTACCTTTTTTTTTTTTTTTTTTTTTAAAGTTTATGTGACATTGTATATTGGGAAATTAAAGAAGAGTGCCACACAGTGTTGATGAAAACTGTATTTTATCTGGGATATTATATCGGGTAAAATATAAGCAATGTTAGTGATGGTATTGCTGATTTTAACGTTAAAGTTCTAGGGTTAACAGAGTGATATGTTGCTTTTTTTTTAATGGAATTATGCATTTTAAAACATCTCCTTGTGCTCTACATAAACTGTAAATATCATAACTCCACAGGTTTGAAAAAATTGCCCATAGGTGTGAATGTGAGAGTGATTGTTTGTCTATATATGTTCAGGCCTGAGATGAACTGGAGACTCATACAGGGTGTACCCCGCCTTCACCCATTGTAGCTGGATTAGACCCCCAGTGACCCCTGTGACCCTAGTGAGGATAAAGCAGGTTCAGATGATGAGACGAGGTCTATCTTCAACCCTATTTCTGAGTAATGACACCAGAAAGGTTGTTTGGAGCACTATTATTTTTATTTTATTATATCTTGGTGCATGCTTAGCATTTTTAATATATTTTTTTATATTATATATATATATATATATATATATATATATATATATATATATATATATATATATATATTTCTCTTTTTTTCTTTTCATTGATATACTATATGTTGAATGTTGCAGCGTTACACCGAGACAAATTCCTAGTTGTATACTACATGTGTACTATACGAACAATGGCAATAAAACTCTTTCTGATTCTGACCTTTATAATGAAAATGAGCCACTTCACATCCCACTCCCTCCAGGTTGTTGACTGCTTTATGTCCTGTTCAGCCACTTGTATTGTCCTCAATAAAAGCAACAACTGTACATTTTATAAAGTAATCAGATCAAAGTCTGGACATATTTTCAGTATGGACCAAAGCCACTGCTGCCGATAAACAAATATGTCGTACTCTGAGACATGTTCATTGGAAGTCTTGACCTTATATGAGCAAATGTTGTGATGTAACTAGTTACAGATGCAACAAATTAAGAAGCAATTGAAATGCTTTGTAGAAAACTACGGAAGTCAGGGGAGGCCGTGTTCATAATAATTAATATTCACCTTGTTGTCTTGAGATAATGACATCATTAACTCGAGATCTCAAGAAAACAAAACAGTTATTTCGAGATTTTCATGATCTTAATAAAAAGAACTAAGACACGTGTGCCACCACTTAGTGACAGGTTGGCTTCCTATTTCTCCGTTTCAACAGTTTCTAGTCATTACAATTGTTATGTCAATTGATCATCTAATAAAGCAGTATTTTGATCAGGGACTGACACAGGGGGACATTGCATTACGTCTCCTAATTTGCGATAATTTCAAGATTAGTCTGCGCCACCTCCGTAGAAGACTGGCCCAGCGTTGTCTATACCAATGGAGATATTAATACATCTCAAATCAATTATCTCGTTATCTCAGGATAACAAGGTGGAAAATAATTATTATTAACATGGCCTCTTCTGACTTCTGTAGGAATCCAGTCAATTTTTGCCAGAATTAATATTAAGACAGATTTGCAGCACTGGGAGGGTTCAAAGTCTGACTGTATGAGCCAAGGTCCACACACAATACACAAATAAATTAACCAAAGATTAATAAAATGGGTTTAGCAAAATATGACCCCTTTAAGCAGGCACTCACACATTACTCCAATTATTACTCCCACAGAAGCAATGTTGGAAAATCCACAGAGAGCATAGGTTGCAATAGCTTCAGAATGAACCTGCACATCGAAAGACAGGAATCCAGAAAGTAAAAAAAACACAATCAGGTGGCATTTAGAAGATTCCATAATTTAACAAAATATATGCACTGTTTTTAAGGCAAAATACATAAATAAAATATCCACTTAATCTATGTCACAACCCATATAGAACTTGATGTACAAGTAATGCAATGTTATTTGATTAAAGGAGTCATTCCATGGTTATTTTATTAATATTACGGTGTTCTCCATTGTTATTGAATGCATTGTGTGTTGGTTCCATTTAAAAAAATGTCCGGATTGCTTTGTTTCAAGCTGTTTTTGGAGGGTAGAAAAATGACTTGAGGTTGAACAATAGGGTTCCTTCCTCATACATGTCCGTGACACGGTAATGAGGTGTGTCTGATTGGCTCAGAATGCGTGAAGGAACACTCCCCCCCGTGCCCTCTCTCTCACTCTGTGTTTGTTTATCCTCCAAGAGTAGCATCCAGTTAGGTTTTGTGCCGTCGTTTGTTTTAAAAATGTGCAGGGCAAAAAAATTATGCTTTATTTCCAGAGAACACATGAACGAGTTTGCTCCGGCATTTTTTTCAAGTTTGTGCTGCATCTACTGTGGTGCCGTCTTCTCTTGTAGATGCTAATGCTAATGCTACTTCAGATTCGCTGCAATGGGGTATGGACTTAACCCCACGTGGGTGACACTAATGTCCCTGTGACGTGTATTGGACAGGTTTTTTCTGAATGGCTTGTTTCTGTGTTTTCTATGAATTTGAAATACAGCCAGTGGAGGTGACACACCACTTTCAAAGGCAGTATGTGTTGGTAACTCAGGGTGACCCAGCAGATTCCAAAAGGAGCGCGGAAAAGGGATTTTCAGCGGAATGACACCTTTAAAATACTCACACTAATCATACAAATTGAACCCATCTCTAGGTCATTTGGATAACCTGAAACAAGATGTTCAGGGCCTCTAGTTTGTCAAATTACAATGAAGACATTTCTAAGCCCTTTAGATGGTCTATTAAGATCAGATCCTACAATCTAATATATTTCATGAGGACAACAGGCTACAGTTAAAATTAAACATCTTAAGTCGAGCCACTCAGGCAAGTTAAATCAGATACAAAAATCCCCGAAAACATAATACAAGGAAAATAATAATCCTTCATTTTGATGCCATTACAGTGTTTGTTTTGTCTAATACTTTCACGAACAGGAATAGTAGGTGGGCAGCTGTCAATCATTCTTATCATATAGGTCGGTGGCCCGCTATGTCATTACCTGTGACAGTATAATCAAACAAATATAACCTAATAATGCCACCAAAAACACCAGCCGCAGCTTATCAATGCAGTTTCTGTAATTTATATCTTAAATGTATTTTTCGGGTATATAATGATATAATAAACACATGAGATAGTTACAGATAAAGACAGAACATTTGAATTTTCCTCAGGTGAGGCTGAATACGAAGCTTTGGAGGCCCTAAGCATTTGCCTAGTTCGCCTATAGCTAGAAATGGCCCTGCAGAGAAGGCTGAAATCATAATGAAATTCCCAATAAAAGCAAGAGTGAGTTTATAAAGTGTAATGAGTGAGACTCACAGATATGTACTGCTTTACATTGCCCACATACGCGGGTCCTCCTGCTTTTCGCCTCTTGATGAGCACTGACAATTTTTGAAAAGCCACAAAATCATTGATGACTGTCCTTTGGCCAATCAGTTCCCCAACGATGAAGCTATCTTCCCAGGAAACACCCATTAGAAAGGAGAGCGGCATGAAGACATAGGAGCAGAGAAGCTAAAGGAGGGACACAGAAAGTGAAATGAGTTTGTACATGTACATGTAGGTTTATGTTGGAATAGAAGGAGAAGGAGATGTGGACTCTAGATATCACCGAAAAGCTCAATTCAGGACAATTCAACATCTCACTGAACCAGGAGAAGACAGCGTCTACCAAGGCCACCAATGATATCAAGGAGAGTTGGTGGACGACTATGGAGGCCACGATGCCCACTGCTTTGGTTGCACCTTCAGATGCAGCTTCCAAAACACTGGTACACTTTCTGAGAAGACAAAAGGTAAATTTAACAATAGAGCAGCCAATGGGTTGAGTTGATCAGTGGCTGTTTTTCTGATGAAGCTCCCACTTGTTTTTACCCCACCCCTCCAAAGGGGAGGCAAGGGGTATATGCTTTTTTTCTTTGTTTTTTGTTTGTTTGACTGTTTTTCAGCAACTTTCCACAAAAGACTATTGGACCAATTTCAATGACATTTTCAGGAAAGTTGTGAAATGGTCTAGAATAAATTGAAATACATTTTGGTGAATTTAGGTTAAAGTTTAAGGTCACTAAGATGTGTTTTCACAATGATCAAATCAGAAATGTCCTTACAATTCCTGTATTATAGTATATATATATATATATATATATATATATATATATATATATATATATATATATATATATATATATACATATATATATATATATATATATATATATATATATACACATAGCTTCTCTTTGCTCTCACGGTTGATGTGCATTGACATCAGAACCTTGACGGACAATTTTGAAGACTTTAGGTTAAAACACTTACACCACAATAAAGCTTAAAATTATATTTTCTGTATAACTTTTGAACTTTTCAAGTAGGACACTTCCAGTGAGCACCAAAATGCACATCTTGACCCAAGTGGTTGGGGGTCACTCAGTCAACAACTAAAAAAATTAAATGGACTATAATGGAAAAACCAGTAGAAATAGAGACTTAGTTCCTATTATTGACAGATAGGAAACTTGGCATGGGCTTCAAAATGACATCATGGCCTTTGACTTTGAGTGACCTTGAAATGTCAAAATCAAGGTCACATGATTTTAAATGGTCATAACTCCAAAAAGAGTGATGATAAGTACTTAGTTACTATTGTTGACAGATAGGAAACTACAAATAGGCTCCAAAATGGCATTTTGAGCTTTGTCCTTGAGCACCCTTGAAAGGGGTGCTCTTTCTCTCATTTTTTGAAAGAAAGATATCCATTAAGAGCTAAGTGGGTGGGGTTTGGAGTGCCTGGCACCACTTGTTTATTTGGTTTTGGCATGACTTAATGAAGTGTAAAAATTACCCTGAACATAACAGTCAACAATGCTGGGATTGATTTAGTTCAGGTTCCACATACACATTTAATTTAAAGAAAGCTGTCCTAATAAATGTATGTAAATATAATAAATGTTTTGTGCATCTGTAGATCTAATTTGTAAGTTGTATTAATTATAAAGTGACACATATAGAAATTCTTATTTTAGTTCCAAATTCCAAACTTAAAAAATGTCAACAATATTAGCCTGTTACCAAATGATTGTTTAACATTGTATGTAATGTACATGTACCAATGGTAAGTTGAGGCATACTACTGTTCAAATTGCACTCTTTTTCCGAGAAAGAATAGTTTGAAAATATAAATATTTCACAGTTTAATGTTTGTTATTGTACTAAAACAAAAAGGAAAAACTTGGACTTGTCACTATAACTTATTATGCTATTATTTTACTGGTTTAGCCCACCTGGGATTGGTTGAATGTGGCCCCTGAACTAAAATGAATTTCATCAATGTGTGTTCAGATGAATGTGTCTGTGCTCTGCTCTCCTACCCTCTGTCCACTTTGAGGTCGTCACCCATTATTACCCTAGGGGTCTCAGTTTCAGGCCAGAAGATCTTGGCAACAGCCAGTGATGCTGGAGCTGACATCAGTGTTGCTGTCAACAAATGTGATGGCTCAACCTCAAAACAAAGGCACATGGGAAAAGAAAACCTCAGTGGTCCATGATTAATTTCTTCACTTAGCCATTTTCACAGTTGTTTAAAATCTCAATCCATAAAGACCCACTGCTACTTTTGTGTCAGTTCTCAACTCATATATTTACACACACACACACACACACACACACACACACACACATTTTATTTATCACAATATCTTCATTTAGATTTTTTTTGTGCATTTCCCTGTCTATAATTTGTCAATAAACGTGCAGAGTAAATCCAAAGAATGTTGTATCAAAAACAGAGAAAACATAAGAAAAAGGGACCTAATCCAGTAAACTATATCAACAACTGTACATAAAATGAGTGTATCCATCTATTGTCAATGAATAAACTCCATGGGTTTTACTGGTGAAGAGGACAGTGTTTCCACGTTCACTAAGGAGCCCCTGAACATCCAAATGGCTCATATCTGATGCCAAACTGCATTTGACATCAATTATTTACAGTTATATCAGCAGATGGTTTGGTTGCTTGGGTCTTTATGGGTTAAAGGGTGTTTCTGAAACTAGCTGGCGCTTAATCAGATAACACTTGGATTTAAAAAATACATGAGTGTCTTCTCCTAGAATTGAAGAAGTTCATTAGATGTGTAACCGCAACAATGGGATATTTATCATATAATTCATATGCAAACCTTACTCACTTTATTGTGCACTATGTGTTGTTGCTTCTTTGTCTTTTTGTATATTTTACTTCAGTTTTGCTATTGTGTTATTTGCAAACAGTGTTTTTTGTTTGTTTTTCTACTTGGGATTCGAGGTAGAAACAAGCTATATCTCTATAATCTCTCGTATTTACAGGTAAATGTTCATTAAAGGAGTCATTCCGTGGTTATTTCATTAATATTACTGAGTTCTCCATTGTTATTGAATGCATTCGTGTTGGTTCTATTAAAAAAAAAAAAGTCCGGATTGCTTTGTTTTTTGCACGGTAGAAAAATGACTTGTGGTCGAACAACAGAGTTTACGGTATTTCCACATAAATGTCCATGACCCGGTAATGAGGCGTCTCTGATTGGCTCAGAATGTGTGAAGGAACCCTCCTCCCTCCCCTCTCGCTCTGTGTGTGTTTACCTTACCAGAGTAGCTAAGGTTCGTGCCGTCACTTGTTTTGAAAATGTGCAAGGAAAAAAAACAACACTTTATTTCCACAGAGAGCACATGAACCAGTTTGCTCCACCCCTTCTTTTTCAAGTTTGTGCAGCAGCTACTGTGACGCCATCTTCTCTTTTAGATGCTAATGCTAATGCTACTTCAGATTTGCTGCAATGGGGGACGGGATTAACCTCACGTGGGCAACGTCAATGTCCTCATGACGTGTAGTGTACAGGCCTTTTCTGAGTCGCTCGTTTCTCTATGAATGGTAAATACAGCCAGTGGAGGTGACACATAACACCAGTAAACACAGTATGTGTTGGTAACTTGGGGTGAACCATCAGATTCCAAAAGGAGCATGGAAAAGTGGTTTTCAGCGGAATGACACCTTTAATACGAACTGTCCCATTTTAAAAATAAATACATCATAATGCAAATCAATCATTCAGATAAGAAAAACAGATCATGCTTCAGGAAAATGTAGTCATGTCCAATTTGGTTTGTTTTATGGACAGTAAAGATAAATTTAGATATGTACAGATAAATACACATTATATATATTTAAAAGAAAACCTCTCATATTGTTTTTTTTTTTTTTTAAATTGTACTGCAATGATTGTTGTTGCTGCTGTTGTATAGTTCTGAGAGAATAAAGTTTGTTTCCACTTTACATCCTGCCCACCCTCTTACTCACCCCAAAGGAGATATACATTCCCACACTGGACGCAGTAAGGCTGGATAAACCTGCTGTTGCCACAGCATGAATCTCAGAGCAAGTTAATTTACTGACAAATGGATAGATCAGGAGGATCGAGTCTGACTGAAGCAGAGATAAAAACATGGGTTAATCTGAGATTAGGGGCTTGAATATGATTGATATAATGTTGCTAATTATTGCTTAAACTGTGGTTGCACCTGCCCCAAGAATACATTTGCAGCTGCCACCACTGATTCTGGTGGAGATGTTCCCATTATAACATGCATAATGAAACTGATCTGTGAAAAATCATTAGAATGCACAAATCAAAACATGAATCAATAACATGAAAAAATGTGCATGAATATTTCTTAATGGGAAATTATATCTTGAGTGTATCTCCATCTGTGTAAGGTTCTGTCCTACCTTCCTACAGAACCATTGCATTAAGCCAATGTAGAAGAGGATGGAAATGATTGTGCTTACAAACACTAATACAGGCATCACCTGGAGAGAGGGCACACATCCACCACCATCATCAACATCATCATTATGACATTATTATTCTTGGCTTTTTGTCACTTTCTTCTTTCCCTGCCATACCTTAAAGACATAAAAGTGATCTGTGTATGTAGCTCCAAACACAAACTCAGCCCCAACATCTGTGTACGAGACTAAATTCTGTATGGATGAGATTCAGAAATGTTAGAAACAGAATAATAAAAAACATATAAAAATAGTTCATATACCCATTATGGAATGATTAAAAGGTATAGCATCTAATATATGTTATATTAAACGTTTGGCTTATAGACCTCTAGAACAACCACAAGACTCATAGAAATATACAGGTAGTATTTGTAATGTGTGTGAATGTACTGGAATCTTAGTCTGTATATACATACATATATATATATATATATATATAATCTAAGTTCAATCAATTGCAGTTTGGGAAAATGGGGGTCCCCCCGCACACCATCTTGCATAGGGCCACCACAAAGCCCTTTCAAAAGGCACTACCACGATGAAAGTCACATGACAAGAAGTGTGTTGGTTAAAACACACCTGGTGTTAGTGTTCTAGGTTTAAGGGATGAATTCACTGTCATCTGTTTTCTCCTCAATTTGAATTTTTTTCTTTTTTCCTTTTTTTAAAAAAAAAAATCAATGGCAGTGAATATGAAAATTTTTATTATGACAATACTATATCAAATCAGTGGGAATAGGAAGTCCTATTTTTTTCCATATATGTTTGTGTGTATACCTCCATTTTTTTCCCAAGCCACCTCAGTGCATCGAAGCCAAATGAAGTTCTGAGAACCAACAGACCGAAGACGAACTGCAGCCCAACTCCACACAACAAAGTTCGCACAGGCCACTGCGATGTATAAATACTAAAATAAGTACAAATATAACCTGTCAGATTCAACATACTGAACTACTAACTTGTTTGGTTTTGAGTCCCTTACCTTGAATGGGTGTTTTGAGAACAAAAACATTAGGAAAACAAAAACCAGCAGACCACAAAAAGATATAAGCTGCCTGGTTCCCTGCTTGGCTGTGTCCAGAGCAAGCCAACACACCACAGTCATGAGCACTGATACATATATTATCCTGCAGTGGGTAGGTAAGGGAGAAGAGGTGATCATAGACAGCTCAAACAGTCATGACATGTATAATACAGGGAAAAAAGGAGCATCACCATCTACATATACAACACCATTCAGTTTAGGAAAGGATTAACCTGCACAGTTAACCACACATATATTTTTTAATCTTTTATGACGCATGGACTCCTATGTTTAAAAATCCTCTGAAGGCTACATTAGTATAGCTATTATGTGTTTATCTGTCAATTCTGTATCTCCAACAGTTATATAGCAAATACGTTTATAGAGATAACATTGTGTTTTAGAAATTATCTGTAGCACACATTAAATCTGATGTTCGTTAGCCCATAAAGACCCAGTGTTACTTTTGTGGAAGTTCACAAATTATTTTTCTCTATATATTGTATGTATAACATTCCTTAAGGGATTTATCACCATTTATTGTAATATTATGTTCTATATTCTGTGTTTTTCAATGAAAGTCAGGTAAGCTCCTATATTTACCCCCCACCCGAAGGGGAGAGGGGTATGGTGTTTGAGTCGGTTTGTTAATCTCACCCAATATGGTTAGGAGAGATTATTGTAATCACTTTGTGTGTGTGTGTGTGTGTGTGTGTAAGCAGAGACATATACTATAACTCAATGAATACGAGATATCATCATGAAATTACATGGGCATATACATTTAGCTAATGCACATCAGATCCAATAATCCATTTGAGTAAAGGTCAAAGGTCAAGGTCACAATTAACTAAAAGGTAAAGATCCCATTTTTACCTTTCAAATTGGTACTAAACAATGCAGAATAAATATTTCTACAATTCTCATAATTGGCGTTGTCACCTACGACCAATCGTTTTTCAGATCTCTGGAGGTCAAAGGCGATGTCGCAAAATTAACTTCTGTAACTCTATGTGTGTGTCAAGCATAGACATATCGCGCTATAACTTAATCAATACTGAATATATTATCATAATATTACATGCAATGTCGCATATATACATATAACAAAATTATCAATATTGCAAAAGGTCAAGGTCTCATTTAGCAGAAAGGTAAAAATCACATAAATGGCTCTAATTCAAGAATGGGTTGTCATAGAAACCTGAGATTGGTACGAAATAGGGGTGAGATTACACATTCTCTGAATACTTGTTTGTCTCTGTCTGGTTGTTTGTTTGTAAGCAGGTTTACCCAAAAACTACTGGACCAAATTCCATGACATTTTTGGGAAAGATGTGAGGTGGTCCAGAATAGATTCCATTAAATTTTGGTGAATGCAGGTCAAAAGTTTTGGTCACTATTACCCCAGTCTGTTTGTTTTATTTGTAGACAAGTTTACACAAAAACTACTACCTACTACTACTACTACTACTACTACTACTACTACTACTACTACTACCAATTTCCATGAAAGGCATGAGGTGGTCCAGAATAGATCCCATAAAATTTTGGTGAACATAAGTCAAAGGTCACAATCACCAAAAAATTTATTTTTGCAATAACAGATAGAGCAAATCAGGTAAAATGTGTGAAAGGGGGGCGGGGTTTGTTGTGCCAGACACCACTTGTTAATCAATGTCTTGTGAGTGGAATAAAACAGCTGCTGCAAAGCAACGTGAAGACACTGAAGCTCCCAGTTCTTAGGCCTAGTCCATACGGCAACGTTTGAGTGAATTTGATAAAGTTTTTTTTATTGTTTCGGCCTCGTGTCCACATGGCACCGACATTTTGGGTACCCCAAAACAATACTTTTGTATTAAAACAAAGAAAAATTCCAAGGCACTCTCTTAAAAGTGAAAGATAAAAAGCCTTTATTAAACTGGCTTGGTTAACAAAGCCTATAAAATCGTATAAAAACATATAAAAAACCCCAACGCGTTTCGGCACAAAAAGGCCTTCATCAGGGAGTAAGACCGAAGTTTTGTGCCGAAACGCGTTGGGGTTTTTTATATGTTTTTATACGATTTTATAGGTTTTGTTAACCAAGCCAGTTTAATAAAGGCTTTTTATCTTTCACTTTTAAGAGAGTGCCTTGGAATTTTTCTTTGTTTTATGCTGTTCTCTCCTATCCAATAGAGCACCTCTAATTCTTATTACTTATTTTGAGTCCAGGTAGCGCTCCTTAAGCAAACTTTTTTTAAATACTTTTGTATTGTTCCAAAGTGGAAAAAATCTGCCAATGTTGCCATTGTCGTAGCCATCTAGATGAGTAAAACTGACACCTAGCATCTATGTCACAACCACATGACCAGAACAAATAGCAGCTTTGCGCACATCATTCATTCGTAAACAAGACATCGGCCATCATGGCAGACACCAGAGTAGTGGTATAAGCAGAGCTGCAGTCATTGCTAAGTTTACTGGTGTTGTTGAAGGAAAATCTACTGATGTTAAACCAACACGATGAGCAGCAGACGCCTATACAACTTCTTCTATTGTTCTGCTGTATCCAGTGGGACTGTCTTATAGCGCACAGAGGTGTGGCATGTGTATTGCATCATTTTCAGCATGCGTTTCGTTCCCATGTTTACGTGATATTTTACTGATCTGTTCCCAGAGTGGACGCAATTTTTTTTTTTTATTACCTGGTACAAAAACAAAATAAACTTGTTACATTACCATGTAGACATAGCCTTATTCAACTTTTAACTTGTTCATTCATTGATCATGTATTTATGAAGCTCAGATTAAAGTCAAAGTGTTATTGTATCAAAAACAGACAAAACTAACTTTTTCAGGTTCATTAGCTGAACATAAAACAACTATCTCCTTCCGCTGTCATCGATCCAACTCCATGGGTTTTACTGGTAAATCAATGTCGAAGAAGATAACGTTTTCTCGTTCATTATGGAGCCTCTGGATGTCCAAATGGGTCATATCTAATGGCCATGAAAAGACAAAATGCATTTTATACCAATTATTTGCATGTATCGATAGGATTTAAACAGTTTAAATCAGTCAATGCATTTGGTCATAGATGGCTGTTTGAGTCTTTATGGGTTAAAAGGGCACTTTAGCTGATGTATTCAATGTATATAACCTGTTACTTCACATGTATTTGTTTATGTACATTCATATAATATAATCTTTCTCTACTGTAATGTGCAGACAGTGTTCTGAAGTAGATCTAGTAGCACTGAGACAATCATTGGTTTGAGTGAAAAAAAAAACGATCTGTCATTAATTCACAGAATTTCACACAGTGACCCAAGACTATAGCCAACTAATATTTTTGACTTAAATCTTCTTTATTACCGAATCAAACTTGCTAAACTTTCACTACTTTTATTCTGGAGGCATTTTACTTGTAGATCAGTGTAATAGAAGTTGAAGAGTGTCAGTATTTCAATGATAAATTCATCTGATTTGTTCTCATTAAGTTGTTTTATCCTCATACTGTATTGTAGGAGGTTGTAGAACTTCAGTTTTATCTTTGTTTCAGTGTTATTACAAATACTGAATTTTATACTGTGCCCGTAATGTCTGAATAACATTTTCAATTCATACAGACGTGACAAAAATTAACGAGACGATTCTAACACACATTTATTTATGACTGAGAAAATTAACACTTACACAGTTCATTAATGTCAGATATAAATTGGTTTTATTACACCGTCACTGAGCTTTTCTCCACTATCGTTCCAATAAAACCAGTACCCAGTGTGTGTCCTTTGGTTTGATCAAGTGGGCGTAAACCAAATGAAAAAACAGATGAAAAGACTTTGCACGTTCATATGTGTTTATGCCATTCTACATCAGACCTATGAATGCATTTTTATGTGCTAAACAGTGCAATTTCTCACCATTTGATCCAGAACCAATTTTGGCAGAGACCATTTCTGATAGGATAGAGCTCCTCCCACATGTTGTTGCCATAGCGTTCCATCGTCCAATCCCATGCCAGGAAGAACAAGGTTACCAAGGAGATGACCAGCAGCTCTATGGCCCGGCTGAAGTTCAAAACACATGCCGCTATCACTATGGCAACAAAACCTGAGACAAATTTAATGTCAATATCAGTCATCGGTGCTCAGAAACATTTTACACATTTTAAATATCTCTGTGACATGAAATAAACATGTGTGAATATCTTAAAATCACTACTTTAACACAGATAAAACCACAAACAGATGAAGATAGGCAGAAACACTGTACAAATACCACCAGTTAGTGAGTTTAAGACAAGTTTAACAAAGTACTAAATTGAGCATTTGGATAAAAATTTTTAATAGTTTGAGTTATCCCTGAGATCCTATAAAGCATGTTAAATATGTGTTTTTTATGGACTTAGTAACTTGCATTTTTATGTCAAAATTTGCACGTCCTCTGCTTTCAACTAAATTTAAATGTGGTGAATGTCAACTTTTAGATGGTTTCTTCATAGAGCAGATTATCCTGCCTTGGGGAGTCTGACATGAATGATGTTTTTGACTAATGCATCCACGTATATGTTTATCCTCTATTTAAAATAGGGTTTATTAGTAAAAACTGACCAACTTTCAGCAGTTAGCAATAAAGAAATCGAAAAAAAAAAAGAATTTAAATAGTTCGACACAATAATATTTAGAAAGCAAAATGCCAAAAGGATGTTTATGAAAATCTGATGATATCCCCAGCACATCACAATTGTGTTTTCATAGCTACCAGGGTGGGTTAGGGTAGGGGTCACCAACCTAAAAACCTAAATAGCCATTTTTCGCCTCAAAGAGGAACAAATATGGTGCTCCTTAACCTTACATTTTCATTAAAGTAATGACTTTTTGGTAGTGTTGTCACGATACTAAAATTTCCAACTCGATACCGATACTAAGGATAATACTCGATACTCGATACTAATTGCGATACTGGAGATGTGAGGGATACCTTTTAAAATTTCCTCCATGGACTGCTAAAAAAAAGGTAGTGAGTGCGGGTGCAGAATAAATGCATGCCTATCTCTTGGCAAGTTAAGGTAGGCCTGTCTTTTTGCTCAAGCCCTTCTGCACTGCTAACTAATACGCAGCAGCGTATTGCATCATGTGACCACCGCGGACCCCTTGCGGGATTAGCAGCGCGCACGTCAAAAATTATAGGCTGACATGCTCACGGTGGCCTCCGTGGTGGTAACGTGATACAATGCGCTACCGCCTGGGTGCCGCCCGCGCGCTACATCGAGGCCTTTAAAAGCAAAGTTGCATCGGATGGTCGCAATCACAGACCTATAAAAATAGTGTATAGGTCTGTGGTCGCACTGGCGTCATCCCGTGTGCTGTCAGAGGCAGCTGGAGAAAAAAAGAGACTTTAATTTACAAGCCGGCATTACGGCTGTGCCAGAGCTGACCGCGTTGATGCCTGTTTAGAATTCTTAACGTTACCCGCTACAAAAAAGCGGCGACGCGCCATAAAAACAAAAATCGATTTTCCAGCAACTTAGTATCTAATTAGATACCAAGGGTCAATATCGATTTAGTATCTAAAATCGATTTTTTTGACAACACTACTTTTTGGATTGTTTTTATGAAATTATACATGTAAAATAAAGAACATAGTTCCCATTTCCCAAACAAAAATTATTCTTTGAACTATTTAGAAAAGCCCATTAGTATGTATAGATTTTCCTAGACTTAAATTATTTAAAAACAATTGTGAATTGAGTGTATCCCCAATGTGGGCTATAACATACATTCCTTATGTGTCAAAAATTGTGTTATTCTGTTCATCGGCCACATCATTTTACACATGAGCAATCAATGAATGACTTTAGGCTGACAACAACAATAAGAAAAATGTTGTAAAGTACTTGTTCATCATTTACACTGACATTCTTTATGTTTTAAAGGAGAAATGTTGAAGCTCTACATCAGGAGCTGCAGGTTGCAGACCACTGGGTAAAGGAGATTGTCCTCAAATTCAAGAGAATAATACAAAATGATCGCAAAGGCCCCGAATGAACCCCAAGATACCTTTGGGAGAATAGTTTGCCAGTTCAAAAATACTGGACCACTAGCTGCACCACCTGGACATTGGCACAAAGACGACATTGTTAGTAGCTGCCACCAGATTCCTGAGGAGACAAGTGGTCAAAAAGCAGCATGTAGCTTCAAAAGACCTGCAGGAAAACCAGGTGGCAGCAGGTTTGTGCAGAGACTGACGTTTCAGTTTGCACAATAAGATATGTACTGAGCACTGGAGGTCTTCATGCCTGAACTCCATAATGCTCACCACTGCTGAAGCAGAAGCACAAGAAAAGTCCAATATTAACGAGTACACAACAGAGACACAGACATTTTAGGATTCTTTTTTGTGCTGATGGACGAGAAGAGCTGTTCAAATATGTTCCAGTATAAGAGGTTGTATAGGAAGAGAATTGAGCAGTTTTATAAAAACATGTCATGAAATAATTTGACTTATGGATTTTAGATTTGTTTTTATTTTCAGTGACTTGTTATATAAACCAGGGGTTTTCAAATTATGGGATAGTGAGCCTACTTCAAAAGAATGAAAAAGCAGCTGTGCCCCATATATGTGACCCACCACCACAAAACCAGGCATATGTGTCTGGAAATCAAAACTAAGTTATCTGTGTAGCTTGGTAGAGTGGAAACTAAGGTTTAAGATGGTGAAAAAATTATGTTTCTATCACAAGTAGAACCAAAGTTATGGTAATTTTAATATCCACATTTGGACATACTTTGCAATTTGCATATTTTTAGATATTGTCCGTTAAAATTTTGGACTGTTTTGGGGTAGGAAGTCCTTAGCAATGCATAATAATATGTATCCGATTGACACAAATTCTTCACAGATGTTAAAGGACACTCTGATGGACATGTCACAGAAGTTTTATATATTATAATAATAGGACAGAAGTGCAACGTATTATAATCATTTGGCTTATGCCATTGGACAAGAGCATTCAATATAGGCTTTTTCCTCGTACCGAACACTTGGATGTTTACTCACGGAATGGAGATCAGTTTGTTCGGC
The DNA here is from genome assembly GCA_020466265.1 of Siphamia tubifer. NCBI lineage: Eukaryota > Metazoa > Chordata > Actinopteri > Kurtiformes > Apogonidae > Siphamia > Siphamia tubifer. Next base: position 40,957,320 of record CM035791.1, on the reverse strand, counting down.
AAAAAGAGGTGGAAGTCGGCTTTGTCTTTGCTCAGCAATCCCTGAACTTTTGTCACCGCTTAAATAATTGACTCAATAAACACCTTTATTGATTGGATTTCAATGTAATGACCACAGGAACTGAACATAGAGGTGTTAAGGTACCGTTTTTTGATAAGATGTAAACACAAATAAGAAATCGCCTTCCAGCCTAAATTTGGCTGTAGCTCTGAACGGCTCAGCGCGACTTATGCCTGATTTCGTGGTGGCGGGTCACATATATGTGTGTGTGTGTGTGTGTGTGTGTGTGTGTGTGTGTGTGTGCAAAACTATATTTGTGGGGACATGAGTGTGAATACACAGTCTCGTTCTGGTGACACAAAATTTTATGGAGACAAAAATCAAGGCCCCACAAAATAAATACTAGAAATGGCAAAGTCTAAATATCCTCTCAACTATTATTTAATAGTTATTGACATGTTATTGTTTACAATCTGATAAATATGAAAAATGCCATGGTCTAAGTCCTCTCAACTACGCTATTTCTTTTTAAAATGGTTTTATTAAGTGCACTTTCCTACTTGAAGATACTGAAGTTGAGTTGTAGAGGCTGCACATTTTGAAAATCTGACATTCTGTCGTATAATAATATTTAAAGACTGGTAAAAAAAAAAAAAAAAAAAAATTCTTCTAAAACTGTTCCCTTTCTTATGTTGTTTTTGAACATCGCTTTGGTAAGATATCCTTGGCTATTTCACATTATACAACTTTGAAATAATGTAAATATGGTGGAATTGGTTATTGTAAAGTCAAACTATTCCTCAACTATAAATGTTGTTCACAACCTTACACCATTATGTATAATATATTAGCTAGTAGAGATGTGCGGATGACGTATATTTTCATCTGCAACTGCACCACATGTTTAGTGTCACAATAAAAGACTGAGTGGAACTAAAACACTACAAATATAATCAGAAACTGGTATTGAACAGACATATTATAGCTGAAGTCATATATATGGATAATAGCAGAACAGATTTGACCAATAATTAGATTGGACAGAACCTTCATATATTTATGTATTAGTTCAAGAGATTCACAGACTGAAAATACCACCGATGTAAGAATACTGTAAATACCACTAGTAAGCCCTCGCCTACCCTTGTGACCACCTCCCCATGTGATCGCTGAGGCCACCTGACAGTGAAAAGACATTGCATCGTGCGTTTGATCTGACATTCTGTGGATTCTGCATGCACTAAACGTCTGAAAATGACCGCTTTGTTACAAAGTTGTCACAGCCACACCCAATATGTGATCAAAAAAGGACTTGAGAACTTTTGATCCCACGTGTGTAGGTGACTTTCACCACTGACTGTTTTACCACTGACTGTAAATAACAATAAAATAATTTGAAAAATGAGAACCACTGACTGGAAATAATAATAAAATAATTTGAAGAGTGGGAAGTACTGTTTGTTATAGAGAAGGAGGAAGTTATCAGCTATCAGTATTGGTTGTTAAAAAATAAATAAAAAATTACCATACATCCCAGTTTATGTTTACTAGATACTGCAAAGCATCATGAAATACATTTCATTTAATAAGAAACATTACATAAACTAGTGGGTTGACATGGGTCTGGCATTCCCACTGCTGCCAAAAACGATTGTTAGCTGGTTTAAACAGGTTTCTTGACCAGTGGGAAAGGGGTTTATGATTCACATTATATCAATATTGGTATCAGCCAATACCACTGCTCTATAATCTTTTATAAAGTATCTGCTTCAGAGATTAAATATGCAAAATTATACTTACTTTATATACATACCTACTAAGATGACTCAGAAAAAGTGCTGATTAGTTCATGTTTTTAGTATATATAATGGTGTGTTATTCCACATAAATGGTGGTTTATGTATATATATATATATATATATATATATATATATATATATATATATATATATATATATATATATATATATATATATATATATATATATATACATATATAAAACTCTTCAAACTGTCACTGCAGCAACTATTACCAAACTGTTAGTACAAAGCTACATGACAAAGACCACAAGGTCTACTCAATTACACTGTAAGACATGTCAACAAAGATAAATTGCTTAACCTGTTGTTAAAACCAGACGAATCATCAGGTGGATCTGATAACTGTAGTTAAGCATGAAGCCCTGGAATACCTCCATCTTCTCCTCCAAGAAACTAGGTACAAAACAGGAGCAAGATAAAGGAGGTGGGGAGGCAGAGGAGGCAATCAAGGCAGATCAAATGGAAGGACAGTAAGAAAATAAACAAAACAAGAAATACAACCTTTTCTTCAGCTGTATCCTTTTATATGCACTTTCTTCTGCTTCTTGACGAGTGTTGTCAGAAGTGGTGACACTAAATATGTTCTGTCCATGATCCTGTCATGGAAACAAATAAAAGAAAATCACATATACTAACATTCTTATTTTTAATAATATTATCCTAATTATCACACACAAGCCATTTACTTGAAAATGTCTGATCTGCGTGAGGGACGTTTTTCTTCACTTGTGTCCAAGTTTAGTTATGAAGCTTGTTTTTTGTTTTTTGTTTTTTTTAAATCTGAATCTAGAAACTACTACATACCCCACCATACTGGTTAAGCACAAACACTGAGCTGCCCAAAGATATTACACTCATTTAGACCTCCTGGGATAAGGTTAGCACCATGGCATTTTATCTGTTCTTCTCAAAGAAAAGGATTCTTAGTAATAATTGTAGGGCACAATAATATATGTATCGTACCTCTGACTCAAAGGCCTCGTTGTCTTCTCCTTGTTCTTGATTGTTCTCTCTTATCACAGTGAGCTCCATTCTGCTGTTCAAGTATCAACACACTCCTTCAAACTGAGTTATTGTGTGGTACACCTGTCCTGTTTCCCTCTCTTGTCACTCTATGAAACCACTCCTCTCTCCCAATCCCTCTCAAATGAGTTACAGTTGCTATAATGACATGAAAAAGATTAACAATATCAAAGCTTGAAGCGAAGGATAACAAACACAACCAAAAAGCAGCATTGTGATGCAGCTGCAGAATAATGGGGTGACAAAGGAGTTGCAAGAGGTGTCTGTGGACAGGATAGTAAAAATGGATTCAACAAAAGATCCACAAAAAAACTTGCAAACTAATTATTCTCATATCACTCCGTGTATCAACGCATTAGTCAAATGTTCAAACAGGAACAAACCTGTATGTAGATCTTAAAAAAAAAAAAACCCTTTCTGGCAGCTTCCAAATTGTTTTTTCTCCTATATTTAAGTTTTCAGTGTGATTAATCTCAATTTATTATATTATCCTCTGCATTTATTTGTGTATGAGAACATTATTTACCAAACATACTTTTCAATGTAATGTAGATTTTTATTATAGCTCACGAATAGTAGGTAAAAAATATTTGTGTAGCACTTATCACAGAGACATCTTGTAATAAGGATCCACAAGCAGAATGAGATTTAACAGAAGAGGTTCCCTTTAATGAGTCCAGAGCGACAAGGCACTCGCTCACTTTAATTAATACACAGCAACAAATGCAGGAACAAACAAAGCTGGCGAAAAGAGTACTCAGTTCTATCTGGTACTAGTATGGGATGGGGTTAATTGGCAGTACCTGATTGAAGAAAGAGGCTGGGGGTGAGCACCATCCATGTGAATCAGAAAAATAGGAGTACCCTGACAAGAGGAGAAAGGAAAAAAGAGCTTAGTGTATGGGGATTGGAAACAGATGTGAGAGGAGTAACAGTTGTGAATGAGTCGGTGAGTGAAGAACACTACAAAGTACAAGGATAATACAGGTGTTCACACACAAAATGAAAAATACAAAGTGATCCTAGTCAGAAATTGAATATATTTGAATAAATTTAAACATTATATGCATATGAATGTTTCTGCCAAATGTATGATTAAGTGACCATAAAAACAATTGTCTATAACTGTTCTGTCAAATTACTCATTTTTTGTTTACTTTTTTCTTTCATGTGGAGTGTTTCGGCAAATTTAAGCACCACGAGGATGGAATATAGTTTATTTATTATATTAGTCTGAACCTGATTAGAGTCCTGACTCATTCAAGACTGTTTTATTTCCTCAAAGTTTCCTGTGACTGTATTTTAGTCACCTTTTTATTCGTCAACGAAAATGTAAATCATTTTCGTCATCGTCTAGTTTTCGTCAGGGAAAAATGGGTGTACCTCTTCTCTTTAAGTAATTGATGGATATATTGTAACTGGGACTCGGTGTGTAATAAATAAAGTGCTTAAAAACACATTTGACCAATCTATTGTTTGTTTCAATACTTTAGTATCTTGCAGATGTATATCGTGGTGGAAAAAGGTTTTGGCCATCTCATGCATTTGTAACATATCAAGAATAACTTCTTCAGTCACTGAACTCTACTAGTAGTGTTCCAAATCCACAATAATTTTTATTCAAATATTTCATGATATTTTAGATTATGTACAATTTTAAGGCTGCCCTAATACTTTTTTCACCATCACTAGAGTTCTAAGGACACAACATTTCAGCAGAAAACCATCGTGCCCCTCTTAAGATAAAATTGATCTTTATTTTCCCCTTTTTTAATAACTGATAGCATATTATATAGGTTATTAAGCATCATGAAGCAAGTTTGTAGTGGTGGACCATTTGAACGTGTCATGCAGCGGACAAATCTTCACCAGATTCAGTATCTCAACACAACAGCATTTGTGTGTGTGCTGTAAAACAAAATAGCACAGTGGTGCTTTGCTGGGCTGCCACACAGAAGGCCCTGTGGACTGATTCTGTGTGTAGGTTAATTGCTCACTTTGAAATAACCCATAGGTGTGAACCTCGAGAGGATTAAACGGTTTAGAAAATAAAGAATGATATAAAGCACTTCTGTTTTGGAATCCAACAGTTTCTTGAGTCTTTAGTTACAACAAAATAGGGCTGCACGATATTGGCAAAATTAGCGATATGCAATATAGGTGTACAGCATTGCGATAACAATAATATTGCATTATTTCCTGTTCACCTAAATCAATTTCATCTACCAAGAAAAATGTTCTTCAATAATGTTAAAATGAGCCAGTTGTTTGTATGCTGAGTCAATTATTCATAACTTAAGACAAAATACTGTTATAATCAATGACACAATTCTGTCCAGTAACCTGGTGATGCTGCAACTGTAGACCTTCAGACACAAACATTGTCAAATATTCTGGCATTTTATTCACATATATCAATTTGTAAATGACATGGATGTATTTGATAATAACAAAAGTGTCAGAGTTCCACAATTTACCAAAGATCTTTAATAAAACAATATTCAATTGCTTGTCTGGTTTAGTAAATACTGCATAAAAAAACTAGAAAAGCACGGATCACCATCAAAATCGAATCATTTCCAGATCTCCCCATTACCAACCTACCCTGAAAATTTCATCAAAATCCGTCTATACGTTTTTGAGTTACCTTGTAAACAAACAAACACCCAAACCAACCAACGAACGTCGACAAAAACATAACCTCCTTGGTGACTGTAATAACATCTTTAAATATATATGCTCAACCCTTGCCCAATGTTGTGCTCTGAAAATATTCCCATCTTTTCAGTAGTAATAACTATACTTGCATTCATCAGCAGCAGTAACATTAACATTACTTCAGTATTTTTTGCCAGAAAAAAAATTGGATGTTAGAGTGACATGTTGTGTGAAACAGAAAGTGAATGGAAAAAAAAGAAAATAAATTATTGCATATCTTTGCAATATGAACATTACACACTGTGTTATCATTATAAAAAACATTTTTCAATATATTGTGCAGCCCTACAATAAAACATCCCCTTTTCTTTTGTTCCTCACGTGACCTGCTGATGCACCTGCTGAATTTATCCTGACCTTGTTTTCTCAGCATCACTCATTCACTGACCTGTCCTTGACCGCCCCCTAGACATCATTATGTATTTGGTTTGAAGCATATAAGCAATGACCAGCATATTCAGACAACCATAAAACATCAGGGTCCTTGGGTTCCTAGTGTTGCAGCTTATCTCCACAGGTCCCAGGTGTCTGAAGGTGTCAGACATTATGTGTCCTTGGTCTCCTTCTGCAGGTTCCTGCTTCACTGCTCCCTTCAGCTCTCATCAGTACATATGACATATCAAACTAGTTATTATCCTGGAGCTATTCTGGAGGTGTACCTTAAATTATCTGTCTTTGAACTTCTGCAGCAGCTCATATCTCCTCAGATGTCACTCACACAATGCTTTGTGTTTACCCTTTAGTTTCATAAACACTTGGTAATACAAAAAAATACATCATCATAGTCTTATGGACAATCTCAGTTATGTTAAAAAAAAAAAAAAGGTTCATGAGCCTCTGTTTTAATGTAAGTGATTATTGAGTTAATTATGTGAAATTATTAAGATAATTTAGTAGTTACACAGTAAAAGTCTCCCATGCTTTCCCACATTATCCTGGGTTTGAAGAGCATTTACTGTAAATTTCTAAATTATTTTGTTCATTTTGTTGAGGAATATGGCCAAAATGTGATACTTTTGTGTCGGTGTGTACTCCTGGAACAGAGAACTCAGTACTGTGCGTATGTTGGCTTGTTTTAGTAGCCATTTGAAATGTACTAAGTCTGTATTTCAACAAGATTTCTCTAAACTTTACATGAGTGTCTGTGGATATCGCTGCCATTGTATGCTGCTGTTTAGTTTGGTTTCACTAATAGTTCAAATATTGAACCTTCAGTGTTTGGTGTTTCAATTCCTGAGTTTTAATTGTGTTTTTGTTATATGTGTTTCTGTTAAAAGTTATATGTGATTCCAGAGGAGTTGAATGGGGGCTGATGTGTAGTCCAACAAACTATATTAATTTATTTGTACTTTCTTCATCTAAGATTATTTTGAATGATGATTTATGCATTTCACCTCTGCCAATGAGGTTATGATTTTGACCTTTTGTGCAGTAGTTTATCTGCTGTATGTGCAGTGCAAATGCAGTATTATTAGTATTTTCATTTTTATTTATATATTTTCGTAATCCTGACAACAGAGTTATGCAAAACAAACAAACAAAAAACTAGGGCATGTTTTTTTTTGTACAACTTGCTGGAAGGTTACATATCCAATATATGTTTTGAAGCAGATCCATGACATCTGCTTTTTTAAGACTTTAAAAATGGTTTTCTACAGAATTTGACTTTATGAGTTGTGGTTTATGAGTTTTTCAACTATTTCAATAGAGTTTTAGTTATTTTTTTTTAGTTTTATAGCTCACTGAACATTCCAAAGAGTTTATCACCATCAACATTTTTGGAAAATTCTAAATGTAAAATTTAAGAACAACAAAAAATCCTGTTAAAATGTTTCACACTCGTCATCTCCAGGTCCGGGTCGCGGGAGCATCAGCCTTGGCAAAAACTTTTTTTAAATGGTTTTATTTTATTTTATATAACCTTTATTTAATCAGGTTTGTCCCACTGAGATCAATGATCTCTTTTTCAAGGAAACACCTAGCCAAGAATGGCAGGAATTTCAAAGTTAATTACTTGATTCCTTGCAACGTTCACACATATCCTGTTATCTTCAGAATAATCTGTTACCCTTGTCACTTTGATAAAAGTACATACATTTGAAGCACACTCCATGCATTTGGACCATTACAGTGTGTATCTGACTTGTGTAAAGACATGGTCATATTCTGATTAGTATTTTAGTAGCCAGTAGAGGGCGTCAGTGTATCATTTCTCCAGATAAGTCATTTACAGTTAATGGTCCTCACGTAGAGGATAGTGTATAACAGGGGTCTCCAACCTATTCCACAAAGGGCCGGTGTGGCTGCAGGTTTTTGTTGAAACCAAGCAGCAACATACCAGACTTCAATCAATGAATCAACTGATCTCAGTCTGCAGAGAGTCAATTGGTCAAACTGTGAACTCTTGGTTGGTTGGAACAAAAACCTGCAGCCACACCGGCCCTTTGTGGAACAGGTTGGAGACCCCTGGTGTATAATCATAATAAAATACTGTATAATAGAGAATAATTTATAATGTTATATATATATATATATATATATATATATATATATATATATATATATATATATATATATATATATATATATATATATATATATATATATATATATATATATATATATATATATATATATATATATATATATATATATATATATGCAGTATGTAAATCAATTAAGCAAATAGTCAACATTAATACTTTAAACTAGTTAATATCATATTATGTTATGGTCAAACAAAGGCATGCTGTGCAGCTCTTCAAATATAAAAGTATTAAATTAAAAACTAAAATATTTCAACATAATTAAAAGCTGTGCTCGATTAAAAGAATGCAATAATTGTCTCTAAGATGAATACAACAATTTCTTAATCACTTTGCCACTGTTGCTATCTTTTCTCCCTTTTCTCTTGGGAGTGGGTTAATATTAATGCACTGTTTTTTTTGTATTGTACAATGACGATAAAGCATTCAATTCAATTCAAGAAGCTTAATATTGATTAGTATTTCTTTATGTTAAGTAGTAGCTCCAAACATCCAGCTTTAAGAACTCACTTTCCCAGATGAATGAATATATACTACCATCACTTAAATGTTGTCAATCCATGCTAAAACCATTAATCGAGGAGAGGCCAAGAAGGACAAAGCAGGACAAATGGGTTTATTTTTTACAAAGATCATATATATGTCTCAATTTCTTTTGAATACAACAAACTTACCTCTTTGTAGAACTTTACACCACATTCAGTACCCAGTGTCCTTACCCTGATGTCACTGTCACTAAGGGTAAAGAAGCAAATGAGTGTTTAAATATTCTGATGTGTTCTAGGACTCACATTAATAAATCATTCAATATTTGGTGATGTATGAACTCAAGAAATACCTCCATGTAGGTCAAGTATAACACCTGGAAAATCACAAATAGATGACTGTGCATGAAGTTGTCATGGTTTCTATTAACTTGGAGATACAACATGTAATTTATCAAATTTACTTTTATCATTTAATATCATAAAACAACTTCAGGAAACAGTGATTGTATTGATATTGACAAAATACTGTAAAGACATAGCACAATATCATCAACATAGAACATCAGTTAATGACGTGGCTATAAAACTTTGCTCCACTTTGAGTAATTTATGAACATATGTGAACAATCAGTAACAGCTTTCATTGAAGGATTTCTCAATTGATTTTTGTAGTAATTTGTATTTTACAACTGTTTCACGTCTCTTCTATATTACTGAACCAAGATGGAAAGAGTGCTCTAAAAAACATATGTTGGCAGATACTTTTTTTTAAATTTTAGAAATGTTTAGAGGTAAAATTTCCAAAACAGGTAACAACCTCTCTCAAATTTCAACATAAAAGGAATCTACCTGGAAATTCTGTTTTTTAAATGATGTCTTAAGTGGTGTATCCATGCTGTTCCATGTAGCTGTACACACCCCAGTTTCTGAGGTCGGCATCCACCAGATTTTTTCAGACACAGACAGGGCTCCATAATTACTGTCCTCTATTCAGCAGCACTGCCTGTGCGTCAGCACAAACGTCATATTTGAGCCGCACATGGGGACAGGGCATTGGAGAGAAAGAAGAGAGAATAGAGGAGGGGAGGAGAGAAGAGAAGAGCACACCTCAGATGTAGTGTTGAGGCTGCTGCTGCTCACAGGCAGATGTGCTGTCGTTCCCTCATTGTCTCACACACAAGGTGAAAGAATAACAGGAAGCTTTGTTCATGGATGACTGCATAACATAAAACAAATTTGTGCTGGTTTAGAAATACTATAGTGAGTGGATGCAGCAGCGTCGCCTCTACTCTGAGATGACAGCTTATTGATTCACGTATGGTTTGGCTGGGAGCCCCATGTGATTATGAAATATGGCCTAATGATTTAATAAGGTGACGCTTGGTCTGGTACATGCCAACTAAAGACTTGATGATTGGTGATTGCTCTCTCTTTTTCTATTGGCTTCTCATAGACTTCCCAGATGACATGTACTTCTTGTTGTGGGTGTTTACAGTCTATAGGCAACACTGTTATGGCTTGTGTCATGTAAGGGTAAACATTTCTTTATATCATACCCAATACTCTTTTTAACTGTTGTATATGGCTGGAATGCTCCTGTTGTATTAACACAGTTAAAGCAGATCTCCAACAGTGTGTCTGTGTGATTGGTTGTGTACAGGTCTATGCTCAGCATAATAATATGATGATAATCATGATAATCACAGGACAACGAGGATGATGAAGACGATTATAACAATTAGAGCCTGTAAATTGAAAGGTCCTTATATTTCATTTATGCACATTACCTGAAGTCAACTAAATGAATTAAGTGCCCCCCCTTTTGCAGGCTGTCAAGGACGCTCCTTCACAACTCAAGGCTGGTATGTGACAGACCTGCCTCTCACAGACAAACCTTAACTCCTGAGGGACCAAAACATTAACATAGAGGAGAGGAACCCTCAATCGACCCCACAGTGGGAAGTCCATAGAGTGACCAGGTGCCCTTGAGCAAAAAGCATCCTATGTACCTGTTCTGACCCCTTCCATCAGAACCTTTGTGCAAGCAAAGACACGGAGCTTTTTCCCAAAGGGGAGATCATTGAGGTATCACGTTCTACATGATGTGCTTTGATGCTGGTACCCGTCCTCCTCCTCCTGTGTTCTCCCTCCTCTCTCCTTGTTGCAGCCTTCATCCCTGCCTCCCTCATCACCGGAACAGTGGCGGCATCACACGACTCTTCCATCCTGACTGTCATTTAGCCCCCATCCCTCATCCACCACCATCACAAGCAACCTTCTGTCGGCATCCATATACAGAGAGAACATTGTGTCGAGGAGGTTCCAGCCAGTGCGTGTCAGCTGAGAGAGAGAGAGAGAGAGAGAGAGAGAGAGAGAGAGAGAGAGAGAGAGAGAGAGAGAGAGAGAGAGAGAGAGAGAGAGAGAGAGAGATCCTCCTTGGCACCCACTCATCAGTGTGGCAGTGTGATTTTGACTGACTGACTGATTCACGGGGGATTCTGGGGGGGAACAAACAGAAACAAACAGAGAAGGGACGACACTCTGCTGTTTTCTTTTTCACACCTTCTCTCTCCTCTTGTCTGTCAGACTTGGTCACGGCCGATGGTTTTCTAGCTGTGCCTCCTGCATCCCCACATCACTGTCGGATTTTTCCTTTTTTATTTCTCCTCTTTTGCATTGGCCGAATCGAGGCTGGTCCCTGCCAATCTGGGCCGGGCCGTGGATCCGTCTAGCGAGCCTTAGCTGAAGTTGGCACCCGAGATGAGCGCCTGGAGACCCGCGAGCGGGGCTCTGACTCCGCCGCGGAGAGGGTCTGGGTCGTGGCGGTGTTGCTATTGGTGGTGGTGGGTTGTGGTTGTCGGGATGGCAGTGGGCTCGGGGGACACTTGGGGGTCCGCGGAAGCATGCCCATCTTCATGCATCTGCAGCAGCACCAGGATCTCCTGCGTGGACCAGGATCGGGGGATCATTGAGTTCCCTGTACAACAGTGTGATCCGGAGATGGAGAACATCACCGAAATGTGAGTGTCTCACATAAGCATCATTTATTTAAAAAAAAACAAAAAAAAAAAAACAGAAATATGTGGGCTTCATAAATGCTGTGTACCTATTTGCTGCTTCATCAATGTACTGGCTGATGGTTTCTCACTCAGACTGTTTCCATCTTTTATTTTACCTCTGTCAGTGTGTCTGGGCTGACAGACTACACACAAAGACCCACAATCATTTGTCTGGTTTTTTTTTTGTTTTTTTTTTTACCTCTTTTTTAAAAAATTAAATAATTATATATGTTTTCTGTATATCTTTATATCATGCATGCATTAGAGACCAAATGACACATTCCTCAGTTGAGGCAGACACTGAGATCCTGATGATTGGGGCTCGGCACAGACTCTTCGTGTGTAACCTATATTGCATAACACACTCATTGCCATCACGGGGCACATCATTTTTAACACCAGCGTGGATGCAGAAATCAAATCAGTTTCTAGTGATAGATTCGATCCTAATAAACAGACAAAGCCCAGTCTGTCGTAAGTGCGTGCAGGTATTTTGCGTGTGCACATGTATGTGTACGGAGACGCGCACTTGCACAGACTCTACTGCCCAAATATTTGCACAGATCTTCCCAAGATGCATATGAAGGTTTTGAAATGAACTCGAAGAGCGGAGTCCAAAAAAAAAAAAAAAAAAAAATCAATTCTGGCGAGGAAAAAAAAAAACCACGACATTTTTCCACTCAAGAGTCAACATTTACACGAATTTGGAGCGTGGACCCTCCCTTATGACTGTCAGGCGATAAGTCAAGATGACACAAAATCTGTGTCTGTCACTGACTGTGTTTAGTGGTGCATTTTATAAGGCGTCATTCGGCCTTAAAATGTCTCCGTACACATCTCTAGGCCAGTAAATTAAAAATATTTAATTGCTGGGCAAAGATAAACTGCCTTATGAATAATCACTTTTGTCAGAGATAAACAATCTTTTCTGTCTCAGCGGCCTTGGAGAAGCCTTGGATGCTGTTTAAATGAGGCAGCAATCTGGTGAAAAGCATTCACCCAGGGCTTGGCTAATGTAAACAGACAATTTACTGATGACCGTGTAATGTCTAATTCCAAACGACCTTGCCAAAAACCGGAGAGAAGGGTTATCGTGTCCCCTGTCTGTGTTAATTGGTTACACATCCTGGGTTCCTGACAGCTCTGATCTCCATAGGATGATGCACCTGCACTCCACAGGGGTTAAAAACTTAAACACAGTGTCTAGTTGTGTCATTCCTCCATGTGGCTGCTCCCTGTGCACTTGTATCCTCGTAGATTTATTAATTTAGGATGTGTTACAGGACTCTGCGGTGGTGTTAAATCAAATATTATGCAGTAACATCCATGTTAGTAATGCTGTTGGTACATATAGTATTTAAGAAACTGAGGAAATGCATCTTTATTAACCCATAAAACTACAAACATCCACTGAAGACCAAATTCATTTACCGATATAAAAAGTTAAATCACTGTTAATCCACTAATGCTATAAATATATGCAAATAATTGGTGTATAGGCTAATGCAGTTTCTCGTCTTTTCATGGTGATCAGATGTGACCCATTTGGACTTTCAGAGGCTTCGTAGTGAACATGAAAACACTGTCATCTGTCTGTAACATTAATTCAACAGTAAAACCCATGGAGTTGGATCAATGGCAGTGGATGGATACATTTGTTTTTATGTTCATTTCATGGTATATTTTCCTGGAAAAGTAGCTTTTTCTGTTTGTAATATATTAACCTTCAACTTTAATGTATGCTTTTATGAACTTCTGTATGATCCACAAATGAAATATAGGAAAATGCATGATTTACACTGCATTTACAAAATATGTAGAGTATAATGCATGCTAAATGGTGACAAATCACTTAAGAAAGGTTAAATATAGAGGAAAAACTAATTGGGAACTGTCGCAAAAGTAGCAGTAACCTCATTTTTAATTTGAGCTGTTTTGAACATCTGCATAATCAGTAAATTTATAGGAAAATAGCAAATGTTCACTTAAGAATGCCAAATACTGAGCATAATAGAATGAATGGTAGATAAATTACTTATAGGAAAAGTAAAAAAAAAAAAAAAAAAAAAAAAAACAAGAAAAAAATAATTTGAGAAGTGCCTCAAACATTGCACTGGGTCTTTATGGGTAAAATTTGCATTGCCTTCGTTATAGAAACACATCATATTTATTTGGAGAAAGTGTCATTGTATTCCCATTGCATTCAAACTGACAACTGAGAATGTAATTTCACTTTATAGTCTATTACATGAGTTAGCATAATATTCTGCAATTACAAAATTGTAATTTCAGCTTTTTAAAAATTTTAGCAATAAAAAATTATATATATATATATATATATATATATATATATATATATATATATATATATATATATATATATATATATATATATATAATGTTCTGAAAGGGTCATCATTTTTTATACACTTTAATATTTGGTTAAAATATGTGATTTTAATCAAATACTTGTATTACTTATATTGTTACAACATTCCATAAAAATTTCACTGAATTAAGTACGTCAGTTCTTTTGCTTCCTGAGGGACATTTTCTGCTGAAGTTTGAACATGTCCTCATGACTTTCCATCTTCAAGATAACATCGGCTTTATGATGTGCACCAGTATCTCTAGTAGTAAAATGAATGCTCCACCCACTGTGGGTTGTGTTCTTTGGGTTTCCGTAACTCACCCTACATCCTACATATGTAATAATATGAATATTTATTAATAGACCGTTCATCCAAAAGGTCAGATATGTGTCGTGAACTTTTGTTTTTGTCTTTGTGTTATGTTCTGGAGCTCTTTGGGTGATAGCAGTTAGGATTATGATGACAATCTTTACTAGATGGATATCTTTTCATACCTAGATACCGTACCTACAACATTTTTACCAGCTCATCAGATGCTGCCCTGATTGATTCGATGTCTATTCTGTTCACGTGCTCTGCTTATTTGTGCAGATTAATGTGATAACTAGAGATAAACTATAGTCAAACCTGCACTATTCAGCAATCTACATTTACGGACACTTGAAATATACATTCCCAGTCAGGAAATATATTTAGAGATTTTTAAAAATCTTTTTCTGTTGTGTTTTCAACTTTATTAGGAGGGGAGAGGGGTATTGTTTTTGAGTTGGTTTGTTTGTTGTAAGCAGCTTTATGCAAAAACTACTGGACCAATTTCTATGAAATTTTCAGGGAAGGTGCAAAGTGGTCTAGAATAGATCTTGTAAAAATTTTGGTGAATGTAGGTCAAAGATGACAGTTATAATGACCAAAAATGTGTTTTTCCAATGATAAGGGCAAATCAGGTTAAATGTGTGCAAGGGGCGGGACTTGTTGTGTAGAGCACCACTTGTTTATTTAGTTATTTATTAGGGATAGTGCGTTTTAATTAACATCTACAACAATTGAAGCTGTAAATATGCCCGATTGTTTCCATCTGCAGTAACTAGGCAGGTGACAAGAAGGACAATTGACAAAAGAAAACATATTTTAAAAAGACATAAAATGTGAGTCTTTTATGTCGAGTGGTAAACTGTTCCGATATTTAGTCCCAGTGATAATGATTGACATAAGACTTTGGCTGATGTATTAATATTTTCCCACAATGACAAGATTAAGATTCTTTATTTGTTATTGAAACATTTCCATTATAAATGTAATGTAAAAATAAAACACGGATATATTGTTGGTCTCTTAAAAAACAAAAACGGAGAAAAATCAAGTCCATAAATAAACTAGAAAAGCACTCTGAGAGCGCAAACCTCCGCCAAGGCACCCCCCCCCCGAATGAAAAGAGGTCCGTCAAGGAGGAGTTTGTTTGTCTGTTTGTTATTTAGCAAGATAACTCAAAATGTTATGCACGGATCTTGATGAAAACTTCATGACACATTGGGGGTGTCATGAGGAACAAATGATTAGATTTTGGTGATGATCCGGAAGAGATCTTGGATTCTGGATCACTTTGAAATTTTACATTGCAGTAAATGGAGAATACATTTCAAAGTGATCCAGAATCCTGATCTCTTCCGGATCATCACCAAAATCTTATAATTGTTTCCTTGTGACACCCCCAATACGTCATGAAATTTTTGTCAAGATCCGTCCATAACTTTTTGAGTTATCTTGCTAACTAACAGACAGACAGACACATTTTGGCAAAAACGTAACCTCCTTAGCTAGAGGTATATCCCCAAATGTCCCCAATCGTTAACCAGATAGCTACAGTATGATGCCATGACACGAGGCATCCCCAGGCCATGACCTTTCATTTACACTTGATTTGAAGTCAATCAGACACATAGTTCAAGAGATATGAACGAAAGAGTGTTTAGTGATTTTAAACTTTTGAGCACCCCCTTGTTAGCAACCTAGAAATGCAAATTCATCCAAAAATTGAATCAGTTCTTCCTCTTAATGGTTTTCATTGATGTGGAAAACATGGAATTTCTAAACTAAATATTTTCCATCCTTGCACAAAGTGGCGACAGTCGGACCAAAAAACGTAACATCCCTGAAACTTTATATGGGGACATAATAATGCACAAAATAAAATCAAGCAATAGGGCCTGCAGTGTGCAGAGACCTTACACTACATCCCCAATAATTCTCATTAATGACAACTTTCCAATCTGGAGTTTCTAGAAGCTTTGAGGCATTTAAAAAAACAAACAAACCCAGAAGTATATAAACTTTATACCGTTGGAAATTAAAAACCCTCTCAACTGCTATTCTGAGATTTCACACTATCAAAATACAACAGAGAGGCAAATAGGAAGAATATGTTCAATTAAATCTTTCAATTTCCTCTGGATAATCCACCAGCTCTTATAAATCATACTGTCTAAGTCTTCTGTGGTTTTTGTGTCTGGATACGCACACTGCAGCCATGTTGTGTTTAGTAACTAGGAAACCAAACTGCACTCAAGTCCATCTGGTGTTTTAATCTCCTTGGAATCAGATGTTTGTTCCACTGTATATAAGCGCAATGATAATAACTGGTGATATTTTCTTTCATTAAGTTAAAGTTGCACAATAAAAAATAAGGTGTGAGGTTTTCATCCCATTATAGAAACGACCCTACACTGTAAGCCCGTATACGTAGAGATAATTTTTTAAAAATTGAGTAATGATCAACTAATTAATTGGTTTAAGTAGGTTGAACTTTAACGCTAAATGTATTGGACTTCAATTATTAAGTACAAATTACTAAAAGACAAGTCATTTGTACTTGAAATTCTCAATTGAATGTCTGGATATCAGGGTTATTTTTTTTTTTTTTTTTTTGTTTACAACAGATTTAAAGGTAAAATATTTTTTCTAATACAAGGCTTATTTTGGCCAACACAGCTACTTTTTATTTGGCAATGTTAAACAAAATCGTTCATTTAAATCCTTGCATTTAGTGTTTATTAAATGTTTTTATTAACATAATGTACTACTTTAATTAGAGATAAGAATTTGAGCTTTGAGCATTGTTGAATTAATCTTCTTAACAATTGTTACTCATTTCATAAAATGATAAACTATACCAATATTTGTATTACCATTTTCTTGTTTAATCCCACATTTTTAGTGTGAAAAACAATCATATTAATACACTGTTGGAGAGGACATTGGTCTTTTTATTCCTAGTTATAGACATTAGTAATCTGTGTCACAATCATTTCATCAGAATATTTTATTTACGTGCAACAGTGTACGGTAATAAAAAGTTTTTATGTCATAAAGTCATTGCATGAAAAAATTTCAAACTAAATATCTTTAGTGAACGGTTAAAACTTGATATAAGTTTTCATGTATACTCTATCATGACAAACTTCACTTAAATAGTTTGAGTAACCCAACAGAACTTATTGTTTTTTAATTAAACTTTACTTAGAGAATGTGCTTATTAACAAGTTCTGGGTTAACAGTGTAAAGCAAAGTACATATCCAGTCAGAAGTTATTCACATATGAGAGTTTCCTACAGCGTCACCATAATCATCTCCTGTCTTCAAACATTATCAGGTCAAGTGTTTTTTTCAAGTGCAACTCCTCTTTTCTCTTCAGATCATCCCACTCCCATCAGCCCACTGTCCTGTCTACTCCACACCAGCTGTGCTTCCTACAGGATGTTAGAGTTTTAAATGTAAACCCTAATGTTACGGGTGGTGCAGAGGTTAGCACTCGTGCCTCACAACAAGAAAGACCCTGGTTTGAATCCCACACCAGATGGGAGTGGGATGATCTTAAGAGTAAAGAGAAGTAGTTGCACTTGAAGAAAACACTTGACCTGATAGTGTTTGAAGATGGTGACACTGTATATATGTACTTTGCTTTACACTGTTAACCCACAACTTGTTAATAAACACATTTTCTAAGCAAGGTTTAATTAAAAAAAATACATTTTGTTGGATTATTCAAACTATTTAAGTATAAAATGTGATGAAAACTTATATCAAGTTTTAACCATTCATTAAAGATGTTTAGTGTGGAGTTTGCAAGTTCTCCTCGTGTCTGCGTGGGTTTTCTCCAGGCACTCCAGTTTCCTCCCACCATCCAAACACATGCACTGATAGGTTCATTGGTTAATCTAAATTACCCATAGGTGTGAATGTGAGAGTGATTGTTTGTCTATATATGTTCAGCCCTGAGATGAACTGAAGACTCATACAGGGTGTACCCCACCTTCACCCACTGTAGCTGGATTAGGCCCCCAGTGACCCCTGTGACCCTAGTGAGGATAAAGCGGGTTCAGATGACGAAACGAGACCCTAATGCAAGGGTGTCAAACTCATTTTCATTCAGGGGTCACCTACACTCCAGTGTGATCTAAAGTGGGCCAGACCAGTTAAATAATATAAATAATAGGATAAGAACTTATAAATGATGTCAACTCCAAAGTTTTCTCTGTTTTTGAGTAAAAAACATCAAATTCCATGATGAAAATGTTATCATCTATGAACTGTACTTGAACATAACATGAATAAATATGAACAATCAGAATTTTTTTAGACTTTGCAACTTTAACAATATGGCACGTTATTCTATCATTTATACATGTACATCACAACTTACAGATCACAGTAGATCTACAAATACACACATTAAATAACAATCTGAATATTGATCAAATCCTACATATTTCTCTTTAGACATTTCAAGTTATTCATATTTCTTCAGGATTTTCACTTGGTTTTTGTCATAAACGTAACATTTTTTATGTAATTTCATATTTTTTTCACCCGTCAACAAAGTGAAAAGTTGACATTTTATATTATTTATAGGTTATTATGATAGTATTTTACTGGTCTGATCCACTTTAGATTGAAATTGAAGTGACATAAGATGAATTAAACATCTTTGTTTGCTAATATTTTCAGTGTAATTTTTGTATTTCACAAAGCTATCCAAGGGGCCGGACTGGATCCTTTTTGCGGGCCGGTTTTGGCCGCCGGGCCGCATGTTTGACACCCCTACCCTAATGTTATGGGTTCATGTGTCTCAATGGAACTTTGCTGTTTATGTTTGCCTCTGTTAACAAATAAGCCTTCTGACACACACTTCTATCTCCTGACAGTTACATCGCCAACCAGAGTGGCTTCTCCATCAACGACAAAGACGTGCACTGCTACAAGAATCTCAGGAACTTGTGAGTTTTTTAAAGCTTTTATAAGTGAGACAAACACCACAGCCCAGAGCGTGTGTGTCTTTGTTTACTGTCATCTGACAAATTAGCTAAACAAAAAACTGTACACAGCATTTTACGTTATGTTATGATTTATTCTGTGGCTTCTCTGTTAACCTCACCACTTAGTTATATTAATGTTGCTTTAAAATGTTTCTGTGCGGTGCATAATATTCAGGCTTGATATACTGTGACATGCATTTAATATGGGACAAGGATCAATCTCCCTGTATTTGTATATTCATTTAGTTCTTCATACTACTTTGCCAAGGGGTATTGTTTTTGAATTGAAGAGAGGAAAGGTGACAAAAAAATAAATAAAAAATCAGGTGCTCATCAAGGATTAAAAAAATGCATTAAAACAAGAGAGAGGAGATCCTGAGGCACTCTGATGTTGATAAAAGTTGTTTATTGCCGTTCAGGTTTAGTTCAGGTTCCACATTCAGACCAATTCAACCTGTGGCGGGTCAGAACCAGTAAAATTCTATCATAATAATCCATAAATAATCACAACTCAATTTTTTTTTAATCTTTCATGTTTACACAAAACTAAAGTATAATTTCACAAAATATTTGAATAATATTGAACACATACGAAGAACCCGAAGAGCAATTTTGAGATTTCTGCCTGATATTAAATATTTTTTATTTGTATTTGATCCACTAGGATCTGCAAATTATAATGAACATGCGTAAATGATAAAATGGAAGTATAATATTGTTAAAATTAGACTTATTCTTTCATTTGTTTCATGTTATTCACATTGTTTGAATGGATAGTTTGTCAATGTAAACATTTTCATTATTTATTTAGACTTTTTTCCACTCTAAAATACAGATAACATTTTGGAGTTGACATTATGTATGTATTATTATGTTATTATTTCAGTGGTTTGGCCAAATTCAGAACAAATTTAGCTGCATGTGGCCCCTGAACTAAAATTAGTTCCATATTTGATCGATTAATGGAAACGTCTCCTCAGTATAAACATCAGTGATGCGCGGGTCGATGTATAAACGACCCGCAACCGACCGCTTTTTTTAACTAAACCACCTGCGGCTTGGACTGCAATAAAATATATTTGAAAAGAACGGACCCGACTCCCATTTTAAAAATCTAATCAATGGTCTTTATGTACATCAAATGATCTTACTCATATACATGCATACATACATGCCACTCTCCAAACTTGACTTTCTCTCTCGCTCCCTTCATACGTTGTACGTCACCCTCACGGAAATTCCGTTGATAAAACGCATTTCCCAGGTTATTTTAATGTCTGTTAGAAAGCCCAAACAGTTTAATTGTTTGTTTGATTGTTCAATTATATTTATTAAGGAACAACTCATTTTCTGTAAGTTTTCAAATATCCGACGCTCTTGAACGCACCAGTGATGTTATGACAGTTATTAATGTGTTCAGAATTAGCCGCTGTGTTGCCAAGATCGTCATCTCGCCGTCTTTTTCTCTTTATTCATATATTCCTGGTTCATGACTGTATGTAAAGGCCACAAGGTGAGATGAATAACACAGTAGAGTTCGGATAGATATGAGCATGGTTTGTTGTTTAGCTGTGCATAAGTTAACGCCGTTTAGCATCGTTGTGTTGTTGAAGCTAATAGGGCAATAAGCTAGCTGTCCTCTCAAACACAAACGACCACAACCCGAATATCAGTAAAAATATTTTTTAATGACCCGTAACTGCACTTCGGGTCAGCCCATCACTGGTAAACATCTAATGAACAGTTTCTTCTATGTGTCCATTTCTAGAACAGTGTACACATACAGACCCACAAACTTATGCCCATAAAACCTTGCAGTGTCTGTTGATGCTCTCATTAAAATCCTACATTTAGTCCAATAATATCTTGCCCTACAAGCCTTAAATATCCATTCTCAGTTTGGTCCATCAAACCGGAACTATGTAAAATACATTTCTGAAAGTTCCTCCTTCAGAAACTTTAACCCTCTTTGATGAGTAATATGTTTAATTTATTAGAATGAGGAGCCATTTCTCCTCCTCTCAGTCCTCACAGAACTTTTATTCAGAGGTGGTCAAACTACTCCCATTGTGTACTTAAGTTGAAGTACAGCTACTTATGTGGAAAAATACTTTAGTAAAAGTACAAGTACTGATTCAACTCTTAGGTAAAAGTTAAAAAGTAGAACTTCTCATTTGAAATAAAGTAAAAAAGTCAAACTGCATTTTTTTTTTGCTATGGATGAAATAACATTTATTTAAGCTAGAAAAACTAGAAAGTGTTTTTTTTTTTTTTTTAAATATCCCAAAATAAAGCCTTTAAAAGTGAGTTTATGTGTAGATGATGTGTTTTATTGGGTCACGGCACTCAGTTTGTACACAGGACATTTAGGAAAAATTAAAAAGTCATAAAAAGTAGATTAAAAAAAACATAACTATGAGATTAAAAAAAAAAATTGTGAGATAAAAACATCAGAATTATGAGATAAAAAAAAATTAAAATTTTTAGATAAGAAGTCAAAATTATGACATAAAAAGTTAAAATTATGATATAGTAAGTCACAATTTCTGATTTACGACTACTGTCACATTTGTCTAGTTTGAAAAAGTAATGAGTGTATTTTGAGAATGTAAAGAGTATAAAGTACAGATATTTATACAAAAATGTAGGGAGTAAAACTAAAAATTTACCAGAAAAATACATACTCAAGTACAGTTTTTAGGTATCTGTACTTTACTTAAGTACAATAAAAGAAGTACTTCTACTTAGTTACACCTCTGCTTTTCTTTATGTTTTCTCCTAACCTCTTGTACGATTGTTTTTTTTTTCTTGATATGTCTGATGGTGCATTTGTTGCTTATTTTCATGTTCATGATGTTTTAATGATACTTGTTTTTTTGTGTCAGAACGGTGACCAACAGCCAGCTAACATATATCTCAAAACTGGCCTTTCAGAACAACAGCAAATTACAGTACCTGTAAGTACACGTTACTTAATCCATTTATCATGTTTGTTTATGTTTTTTGGTAAATGTCACAAGTGATCTTTTCTATGAGTGATATTACAAGTATAACAGATTTTAATTAAATGTATTCAGATCACATTTATCACTGATGCTTGGATCTTTGGAGTTTGTTCATGTATTTTACTTTTCCTAAGAAAAATATTCTGAAAGTTAATTGCCAGTGCAGTAGCAGTCAAAATGAAGTCAGCCTGATATTTTGTTGTGGTATTACAATTTTGATGTCATTTCTTGGTGTTCAATTTAATTTTCAGGAATCTGAAAGATAACAACCTGTCATCACTGTCCTGGAGGATATTCAAAAACCTCAATATCTCTTATCTGTGAGTTCAGTGCAGCTCTCTATATCAGTCAATGCATCTCTCTGTCTGTCTGTCTGTCTGTTTGTACCTGGCTTTGCCTCTGCTATATGTTCCAGTTACTATCACACTATGCAGATAAGCATATAGCACCTATACTGTCATCAGTCTTGAAGGAACAGATTTGTTGACTAGCCTTTTTTTTTTTTTTTTTACACCCCATATATATTTAAGGAAATGTAATCTTTATGAAATTATTCCTGGCTATTTATTATAATATCATCCTCTGCATTTTGCATGTATTTTTCCATATTTATTTACTACCCATGAAGAATTTCATTAAGGCTCAGAATAAATAAAGAGTTCTCTCTGTTCTGTAGCAAAAATTACATTTTCAGCAGAATAGAACCATTGCAACGTTAAACATAAAAACAGTCATCTGTAACCAGTGACATTTCTCAAACTACACTGGTTTTTATTATAGTTTCTTGAAGAAAATTATGCTGTTTCTGTTACCTACAGATTCTGAACGTCCAAAGGGAAAGATCTGATGCTGCTGAAAAGCTGAGAAACTGTATTTTACCTGAATTATTTTAACATTTAACAGGATTAATGGTTCAAGAGTTATTAAATATGGGGGATCAGGTGATACTTTTGGTCACCAGTGGCTGTTTAGGTGTTGAGGGTTAATCTAAGCTCAGGTGTTAAGCTGTATCTTCATTAGTGATAAGTATAAACAACCCAGCCACGTTTCCCTAAAGCTTCATTCTCTCACTTGTGTGTGTGTGTGTGTGTGTTTGTTTGTGTTTGTAGCATCCTGTCAGGTAACTCTCTGCACTGTACCTGTGAAAACATGTGGATCAAGCTGTGGTTAGGGGAGGAAGCAGACACTCAGGAGCTGTACTGCAATGAGGATGGAGGACGCAAGCCCCTGTCCAAACTGATACTACCTAACTGTGGTGAGGACACACACACACACACACACACACACACACACACACACACACACACACACACGAGGAGGTAGATTGCTGGAAAAGAAATGTATGTGTTGTGGCATGGTTTTTCTGAAAGCTTTCTCTAGAATCTTTGTTTTGGTTGTATGTACAGTATTCTTTTTTGTGTTTATACTTTTCATATGCCTATTCTTTTGACACTGTACCTGAATTCAACCCATAAAGACCCTGTGGTACTTTTGTGGCAGTTCTAAAATATTTGTTTAGTCTATATTTAACTTTTCTATAAGATAAGATGAGATGAGATGAGATGAGATGAGATAAGATAAGATACTTTTGATCCCCATGGGGAAATTCAATGTAGTCACCACTCCACACAGCAAAAACACAATCATACTACATCACCTCTGAAATAAATGAATAAATACTGAATGTAAATAGCTCTAAGATAAAAAAAAAAATAGCTCAGAATAAGTTATAATTAAAAGTTGTTATTATGATTAAGATTAAAGAAGCGGAGTTAAATATGATAAAAAGTAGATAAGTTAAAAAAAGCGATATACAGAAATGATTCTAAATCGTAAAAACACACCTCCTGTCTCCCCCCACCTCCCCTTCCATTTAAAGTGTTACTCAGCCTGATTGCTCGAGCGACAAATTAATTCATCTTAATTTTATTTCGTGATTTATTACAATTTATTATGACATTATCATCTGTATGTTGTGTTTTTTCCAGTGAATGTCAGGTATTACTTCACTGATAATGTAGATGTTTATAAAATATTAGATTAAAGGTAAGGGTTATTATACCAAAAACAGAAATGATTTAGGGAAAAGTTAATTTTTCAGCAAAATATATCATTAACTGCATAAACCAAGTATCTTCATCTACAACTCCATTGGTTTTACTGGTGAATCAATATTGTAGAATATCACAGTGATTCCATGCTTACTATAGAGCCTCTCAAAGTCCAAATAAGTCATATCTGATGAAAAACTTCATTTTACACCAGTTATGTATAGATAGAATTAGTGAATCAATAGATATTAAACATTTTAAAACAGTAGATGGTTTTGGTCGTCATGGCGGTTTGTGTTTTTACGGGTTAAGAACAGGATGTAATATTGATAAAAGTAGTCATTGTAGCTGTAAGTGTTTTTTTAAAGGGGATGGTTCTCTAGGGAGGTGTGTGTGTGTGTGTGGGGGGGGGGGGGTTGGGGGGGTGAAGGCAGTGAAGATTATGTTGCAAATTTCTGTTACAAATGACAGAAATAGGAAAACACACTTTAATTAAATCTGTCAGTTTAGTATTGTGCAAAATGCATGCGTCACACACTGTGCTCATTTATGCAGTGTTATTATCTTGTATATTTCTACAGACACGACTCAAAATGCTGACAAAATGACCAATAAACACGGTGATGCGCTTGGTTTATAGTCGGCTTCAAAATGTCACTTAGCATGTGCTTGGTATCACTGAGAGGCCAAGCTGACATCATCTCCATCCTGCAGGGATTTTATTCATATGATGCATAGATAAGCTGCTAGACAGTGGGGAATCAAAGTGTGACATAGAGAGAGAGAGGTGTGTGTGCATTCTGGTATGACAGATTATTTCACCTTATAGCCTTGTTACCATCATCTGAGTCAGTTGCTCATAGCAGTGGAAAGGTCACTGTGCAGCACTTTATGGACAGAAACACATAAAGCACATATCATCCTGAGATAGGAGGCTGAAGCTCCAACACATGGATGACATACAAAGATGCTGAGTAGAGAACATTACCTGCATGCATCACACTAAAACGTGTTATAGAGACCATCTGCACTCTGTCTTATAGCACTGCTGACCTGCTGTCACACAGCAGATTTCTTTTCCTTTTCCTCTGAATCATCATTTTCTGCTTGAGTAGTGAAAAGCCGGACTGAAACACTCTTGTCTCACACTGTGACAACAAACTGCAACAGCCATAATAATGTTTTTGTGAGAAATGAAAAATGAACGCCACAAACTTATCTACATTCTGACAAATAATGAGGAACTGTTGTAGTTATTTGGCTTGAATCTAAACTGCATATATTTATCTTATGTTATTATGAAAACTCAAAATGTGTCTTGGCGTTCATGAGCTGCACAATATATAAAGATCAACAAAGCTTACTGTCACTTCAGACTATCACAGACCACAAACCTTTTACAGAATGCACTTGCTTATGGGAGTGTTTATCAAGCTTGAATGCATAAATGTCAGCAGTTAATTGACACTTTATTCTTTCCTTCTTTATATATACTGCATGAATTTTTCATGACTTTATCTATTTTGGACTCTCTCCTGTTCATATATAGGATCAGATTACAGATTGACCTGCCTCTGGTCATCTTTGCCTGACCTGCACTATATCTTTTAGTAATCTGTGTCCTAAATCACCCTGGGATGGAAGGTTTTAAAAGTACACATGAGATGGGAATGCACATTTGGTAATAATTTTGAGGCAACATCTAAACACAGATTTTCCTGCCTTTGACGCGATGACTCTGGATAGTTTTGTGGAAAAATGAAGGGATAATCTGCTCCATTGAATTCTCCTAAGAAGTATATCAAAATAATAACTACAATAATAATACTAATTATTATTATTATGAACAACACATACTACTACTACTACTACTAATAATAAATATATAATATATAATATTACCCCAGTGCTGGCTGCTCTTCACTGGCTTCCATGTCATGTTTAAGGCGTTTTTATTGAATTAGAACATTTAAAATGGAGCAGCACCTTCTTATTGAAATGATCTGGTCACATTGTATGCACCTTCTTGTGTCCTAAAGGAACTAGCTTGCTGACTGTGCCTAAAGTCAGGAAAAAGACGGTTGGTGAACGAGCCTTTTCTTTTTGTGCATTGGAGCAGTCTTCCTCTGGACATAAGGCAGACATACTCTGTGGATGTTTTTAAAGCAAAGCTCAAGACCCACTTGTTCACTTTGTGTTATATGTCTTGAGATTTGTTTTACTGTGTTAATGTTTTATGCTTTATTGTTTGTGACTGATTTTATTTTTATTACCTGTACAGCACTTTGATTGAAAGCGCTTTACAAATAATAATAATAATAATAATAGTAAAAAAATATGTGAAGTGGTGCATTAGCTGGACAATAATGTTTGTTGTGAGTGAGAAAACATTTTTGAATCTTGTGATGTAAACAGGTCAGGTGGTCTGGTCAGAAATAGCTCAGAGCAGTCAGGCTGCAAACAATAAGTTAGCTTGCAGGAAGCTAGCAATGTCATTGATAACTCCTATTGATCCATCCCCTCTGCCTCCCCTCCATTAGCAGAGGTTATTTTTGGTATTAGCACAGTTACAGCAGGGCCCCTGGAGAGGTGGGCGGGGGACCCCCTGGCAGAGTGACATATGAGGAGGCGGTCATTGTGGGGCAGGGGTGCCACATAATACCCCAGGGCTAACGGTGATACACCAAACGTCCTCTCAGTTCGGCCAAACGGCTATTACCCCCTGCAGTCTACGCTTTTATGATAATTTATTACATCTTTACTACATC
The DNA here is from genome assembly GCA_020466265.1 of Siphamia tubifer. NCBI lineage: Eukaryota > Metazoa > Chordata > Actinopteri > Kurtiformes > Apogonidae > Siphamia > Siphamia tubifer. The sequence continues at coordinate 40,930,160 of CM035791.1, read as the reverse complement.
TGTCTGTCTTCCTGGATGTTTTGTCTGTCTGCCTGACCATTTTTAGTGACATATGAGGAGAGCACAAAGCAGAGGAAGTACCCTATGATGCCCTCAGGCTGACACTGATCTCTTAGGCCACCCGCATATGTCTCTGTGTTTCACTCTGTGGACTGTTTACTGTTTGAACACCCAAAAGAGCTGGCAAACAGACCGTTCCCACTGCTGACACATGCAGCTTTGTGTCTGATTTTAATGCAGTCCCATCCATTTAAAAAAAGAAAGGTTAGCAGTGTTACCCCGGAAGAAGAATGGATCATACAGCTGTGAGTTTTATTCTCACTCAGCTATTTGCTAATTGGATGAAAAACACCTGATAAAAGTTACACTTTATTTACTTTGTTAGATTTTGTTTAATCAACTCTCACTCTAATTGTATATGCACTCTAATGTTTTGCTTATTAATGTGGTGATCAAGACTTTCAAGCCTCTCCTCAAACACAGCACTTTGTGGCCAAAACAATTTAATGAGTGCTAATAAATGAAACCGGCTGTCCAGAGCAAAGGTGGTGTTTCCATGTGCTGTGGAAATGACAGCAGATGGATTAGCAGACCTGTGTTGGTCACATCACAGCGCTGGAGTACTCTGTCTTCATCTATCCCTCTCCCACCGGCTGCTTCTCTACTTGTTTGAGGGCTGCCTATCACACTCGTCTGCCCTTTTGTCATCTCATTTTCTGTGTCTGTCACTGAGTTTTGATTGCTGTGTACTGGCTCACCCACTGTACATTGTGTGCCTATTTGCATCTGTCACTGCCTCCTTCTTTTTGTCTTGACCTGAATTCAGCTCAGATGCAGCACACAATATTTAGCAGAACAGACCAATCAAACGGCTACAAGTGAGGCCATGTATTTTCTGGCTAGAAAACAAGACATTGAGAAACATGATTGAAGTTACACTGTGCAATTCTTGGCTTATATTGACAGGAGTCAATTAAGATGGGATTTTGCATCTGGCAGCTGGCAGACTTGTATAGTCAGACATCTCCATATTTCTGGCATCCTCTGCTATTGTTCTGGAATAGAGGTAAAACTTATTGTTGTTAGGTTGTTATTCTAGTGCAGGATACTGCAATAATGCTTTGGCTAAATAGTTTTAGTAGAGAAGCTGTTTTGATGGAACATGTGCACATATTTGAAAGAATATCATCATATTAAAATGACTAAATCCCTGTAAAAGAAAATAAAATGTAAAAATATGTGTCTTTGTCAAAACTTGACATTTTGAGGGTGTAGTTGCAGCATGGAGGTTAGTGTTTTTTTCACACAGTGAGGGGAACTATGAAAGTGAAAACACACAGATAGTGGAAGGAATGACAGAAAGAATGACGATCCTACAACTGTCCAATGGAAATATTCACCCTTCTTCCAGTTGAATATTTCCAGAAAGCCTGGGTATAGTTTGCGGAAGTGTGGATGTGATTATCTTTCTTCCTTCATTTCACTCTTCAGCATTTCTTTTCAGACCTTGGCACTGGAATTTAGAAGCCGGGTTAGACCTCAAAAATGGCAGCATTATGTTCAGAAAAGAGGGAAGTTAATGGAAAAAAATTTGGCACTGATGGGTGAGCTCTGATTAGTTGTAAGTATTTAGGAGTCAGAGTTGTTTATTGCAGTAATTCTTTACCCTGTGTCTCGTCTCACCTCGTCTCGTCGTCTGAACCCGCTTTATTCTCACTAGGGTCACAGGGGTCACTGGGGGCCTAATTCAGCTACAATGGGTCCAGTTCATCTCAGGGCTGAACATATATAGACAAAAAATTACCCTCACATTCACACCTATGGGCAATTCAGATTAAGCAATTAACCTATCAGTGCATGTGTTTGGATGGTGGGAGGAAACTGGAGTACCTGGAGAAAAACCCACACAGACACCAGGAGAACATGCAAACTCCACACAGAAAGGTCTGGTGTGGGAATCGAACTAGCGTCCTTCTTTCTATGAGGCATAATTGCTAACCACTGCACCACTGTGCCACCCATTTACCCTGTGTGTTTAAAAAAATAAAAGTGAAACACATAATACCAATACTTTGCCAAAATATATTATCAAAATATCCCTTTCATGGATCCTGGTCACTACAGTGGACCGTTATTCCACAGCTGTTCTCTTGTATATTCATGGGTTTTATTAGTTATGCATCATTCAATACCCTGACATTCAACCCATTACTTTATGATTTTGTATTTTTTTGCACATTATCTCCATGAAGTAATAACTAAAGCGGTATTAGAGTATCTTAAATTGTGAGAAAAATATCAGATTAGCTAAATAATTTTTTTTACTCATTTTATGATGATGAGTTTTAACCCTTTGGTCACATCAGTGGACAGTTATTCTACAGCTGTTCTCTTGTATACTCATGGGTTTTGTTGTTTTAGTTCCATATCATCAGCCAGTTCTTATGATAACTGTAACTTGGCTGTTCTTAATAACTGATCTGCACGAACATGTTTCCACGTAAATCAATAGTTTGTTGTTATTAGTCTGTAATTAACAGACTTCTCAAACAAAAACTACATTAAAAATATTTTATTTCATAGTGTTCTGATATTGCATTTTAAATATATGTTTCTGTGCTTTAAAGCTTAAACACATGTTGTCCAGCTGAGTGGACATTTTTGTAATTCCATAAAAAAATGGGTTCATTAAAAGATTTAGTAACACTTTATAATACGTACACACAATCCACACAATGCATGCATCAAAGGTTAAACACCTGTTTCTTTGCTTTAAAAATAAAACACGAGTTGTCCAGCTTGAGTGGACATTTTTACAATTGCAGGGAAAAATAGGTATATATAAAAAAAAAAATCAATTACATTGTGTTTTTCATGCCGTAAGAAGAATAAAAACACTCAGGAAAGAAATCTCGACTAAGGTTCTCATCATTCATGCATAAAAAAGGATAAATATTCACTTGCCAAAATCTTTCTGTGTATCGGATAATGTTAAATGAGCAAAACACAAGTCCAAATGTGTCCATGTTTTTACCTTTGAGTAAAACCTGAAGTGAACAGAAGTCCAGCTGACAACCTGACCCTCATTTGTAGGCAGCAAATCAATAGTCTATAACAGATCCAAAGCAAATACTTCTCTGCCTGCCATATGCCTCATTCCCTTCTTCTTCTTCTTCAGCATTCTGTGAAGCAAAAATCATTACATACATCTATTAACGTAAGGACCGCCTTCACAGCGCTTGAGAAAAAGAATAATACAGACAGTGAATGATTCTGTTTCGTGCAACTTCTCAGTACATTTTCTTTTGCCCCTGTTGTACACAGTATTTTGTCAAACAATCACCTTCATCTCTTGTCGGTTTCTGCTTCTCATCACAAACCATATCTCTGAGGCGATAAGGCTCAAGTGTTACATAATAAGAGTAAAACCTCTCCTCCACCCCGCTAAACAGCAATACGGGGGGGGGGGGGGCTATTGTAGCCTATAACAAGAGCTGACAACAATGACACCTCCAACAATGATGTTGAAGTATGCAGTGGCGTATTGTGCGGAGGATTCAATCCGGAGAGCAGTGGATGTTTCCTTTTTAAATGTTGAGCTGTGAGCATCTATTCAGCCCCACATCACCGTGGCATATCCCTGAAGCTGTGTTCATAATTCACAGCCCATTCAGAAGACATGATCCTGGTGAATAAAGACGATCTGGATTTAAGTCGTCATAATATGTCAAGGAATGACTGATGCATATGTGATGCTTATGTGATGCATTCTGTCACATTCAGTCATTTTTGTTAATAGTTTTTTTGTGTGGAGTCTTTTAACCTTCCTCTTCTCTGTTGGTTTTACAGATTTTCTTTTTCTTTCTTTCTTCCTTTTTTTTTTTTTTTGCCACAGAACACTCAATGAATTATGCATTATGAGGCTCATCAAAAACTAATATGGCACTTTGCTTTAGTTTGGCTTTTGTGTGTGTATGTGTGTAGTTTTTATACCCTAAAAGACTTTTTTGTGCTTTTTTCAAATAGTTTTATACAGGGCAACCTTATCTTGCAGAAACGACATTCGTATGCAACTAAACTGCAAATTCATATTTTATAATAAATATAATAATGCTCTTATTTCATTTTGCTACAAACATACAGTAGTCAGTGCTTTGTTGTAGTTGTACGTAAATGCTTTCATGTCTTCTTGAGACAGCAGGAAAGATTGTGGTTTAAGCATTAAAAAGTACATTGTGAGCAGAAGTGGTCAAAGTACTCACATTCCGTAGTTGAGTAGAAGTACAGCTACTGGTGTGAAAAAATACTCTGATAAAAGTAGAAGTACTGATTCAACTCCTTTACTTAAGTAAAAGTAAAAAAGTACAATTTCTCAATTGTAATAAACTAAAAAAGTAAACAGTAAAACTGCATTTTTTTTTTGCCATGAACACAATAATACTTATTTACCCAGGAAAAAATCTATCTAAAATAAAGCATTTAAAAGTGAGTTAGTGTGTAGATAATGTGTGTTATAGGGTCACTGTACTCAGTGTTGTGGATATGGGCAGGACATTTAGGAAAAACAGCATAGTTTTAACTGAAAACGGCAAAATTGTAAGATAAAATGTTAAAATTGTGAAATAAAACGTCTAAATGATGAGATAAAAAATCTAAATTGTGAGACAAAAAGTCAAAATTGTGAAACAAAAAGTCAAAATTGTGAGATAATAGTCATATAACTATAATATAGAAAGTCACAGTTTCTCTCCTCCACTATTTTTCGTACTGTCACATCTGTTTAGTCTGAAAAAGTAACGAGTCTATTCTGAGACTGTAAAGAGTATAAAGTACAGATATTTATACAAAAATGTAGGGAGTAAAAGTAAATACATAGAGTATAATACGCTGAATCAGAGCAGAATGATCAGTGTTTGGTTCATTACTGTAAGTCTCAAACCCCCAAAAGTTGTGACTTAAGTCTCTGCACCTCAGCTAAACTCAACGTGATATTATGATTAGCATAAATCTACACGTCACTTTTAATTAGCTTGTTATCTGTATGCATTATAAGCTTTCTATCTGCATGTTCACACTGCATCAAGTACCACATGATTAGCAGTTAGAGTCAGTGGTTACAGATATGTAAACCTGAGATCTTGCTGTAAATTGACGTGCAATCAAATAGTGTTGAATAACATGTTAACAAAGGAAAATGCATAACTATAGCGCGACAAACACAAATTGATGAGCTCAGTCTGGGCAAACCATGAAAAACAAGGACTTGATATTGTAAATCAGGGCCCTTCAGGGACCACATTCAGCCTGATTTGACCTCCAATGGACTGGACCAGTAAAATGAAAACATAATAACCTATAAATAATGACGACTCCAAATTTTTGTTATTGTTTTAGTGCAAAAAAAAAAATTTAAATTATGAAAATACTTTTATAAATTATCCAAATGCAATAAATATATTCAATTGCATTGTCCATGTGTTTCATTATGGATCAGTTCTACATTAAATTCTTAGTAACAGAAGCAGAAAATTGTTCAAATTGTGTCTAATTTTCTTTAGACTTTTCAGGCTGTTCAGGTTATTCACATTTTATTGTTAAGGGATAGTTTGTAAATGTAAATAATTTCATAATTTAATATTATATTTTGCAGTCCAACAATGACAAAAATTTTAAGTTATCATTTATAGGCAAAGAAAAAACTGAGAAGAAAAGTTATTTAATAGGTTATTATGCTTCTCATCCTACGGGCCACCTGCTCACTTTTGGTCATATATATATATATATATATATATATATATATATATATATATATATATATATATATATATATATATATAGGTGAGAAATGTCAGTAGAGAGACAAGGACACAAAAGGACACAAACCTACACAACTCCTGTTGAAGGCTCATTTTAGCCTCCGTGCACTTCCAAGAACACTGTTACATAGAGAGCAGATTGTGAATTTTGCTTCTATCTCTTTAGGATGTTGACTGAATCCTTTCAAGGCCAACGTGAAATCTGATCACAGCTACTTTTATCTTCCTTAAAATGTTCTGCACTTATATAGTGCTTTTCCTCCTTCGTGGTGTTCAAAGCGCTTTACATTAGCCTCACATTCACCCATTCACACACACACACACACACACACACACACTCATATACCAGCAGGTTTGTAAGGTTCTGTGAGTCCTACTAAGAGACTAAGTCAGGGTTCAGTGTCTTGCCCAAGGACACTTCAATATGTGGACAGCCAGAGCCGGGACACAAACCGCCAACCCTTCGATCTTTGTACGACCCGCTCTACCAACTGAGCCACAGCCGCCCTTCTGACTTCCCATCATCGCAGAAACATATACTGGAATGTAAATGTGTTCAGATGAATGGCAGACAATCAGATCCAGTTTTTTTCTGATCTTACATGAGCTGATCTATCTCAATGACAACTGAGTGAACTCCACCTGTTGAGGACGACATTGTAATTTGGTTTAACCCATAAATAATCTTCCATCTTCCAACTACCAAAATCATCTACTGAAACCTTTAAATCCCTGTTGATTCACTAATACATGGAAATAATTGATGTAAAATGCAGTTTATCATTTCATCAGATATGACTCTTCAGAAATTCTGTTTACCATGAAAATGATGTCATCTTCTATAATATTGATTTACTAGTAAAATGCACAGAATTTGAACAATGACAGTCGATGCACATATTTGGATTATCTTCATTTAATGATCGAAAAAAAAAAAATCAGTATTTCTTCAGTTTTTTCTGTTTTAGATAAAATATCCTGAGCTTTAATTAACATCTACACAATCAGGGAATTAAATATAGGAAAATACATGATTTACACTGAAAAAAACCCTCAAACTAAAGAGAATAATAATACAATTAATGCTGATAAATCATTTAAGACAGGTTAAATGTAGCAAAATAAGTCATTTTGGAACTGACACAAATGTCACACTGGGTCTTTATGTGCTAAAGCTCAGGATAAAGACAGTAAGTAGGTAGACTATTGGGATTATTGACTGTTTTTGCTTTAAAACGTGGCAAAAACAGATTTAACAAACCCACTTTGTCACATATGTAAAGTAAACTAAGTGTCTGGTTTGCTTACAGTACATTTGTACTAACTGTAGAGAACAGGACGGTACTGTGATCTCATCTTTCCTTCTGCACACATGAGGATTTTCCATATGTTTACCACTGGCTGCAGGTGTGCTGGTGTTCAGCCAAATGTTGAAGCACATAATAGTAAAATCTCAACACATAATGATTCATGTGTGTCAGGCTGCTGTAACATACTAATTACACTAATTCCTTTTCAATCCAGTTTGTTGAATCTGAACAGCACCTAAAGGATTACAGTTCCCGAGTGCCAGGGATAGTTTGACTGTCAAAGCTGCACTTGATAAATAACTGAACATGGAAGTAATTTTCTGAAGTCTGATTCATGGTTAGAGGCGAGTCATGAGTACACAACCAGTCAGGTGCTGATTCGTAAATAGTTTTATATCTTTTAACCCCCAAAGACCCAGACACTGGTGACCAAAAGCATCTAATGATCAAATTATGAACTACTGAACCGCTGTCATTTTCAGTAACACTGATACACCAATAAAACACATGTAGTTTGAAATTACAGTGGTTATAGATGCTTGTTTTTATGGTTAGTTAATAATATATTTTGCTGAAAAAATGCTGTTTTTTTCCTTCGGTTTATATATTAAGACCAACAATGGGTTATCTATAATATAATCATGTGTAATAGTAAGAATGAGTTATTTTTTTTCTAATACAATCATGTAATTACAACAATGGAATTTTATAACATAATCATGTGTAATGGTATCAATGAGATATTTATAATATAATCATGTGTAATAGTAACAGTGACATATTTATATAACAATCATGTGCAATAGTAACAATGGAATATTTATAATATAATCATGTGTAATAGTAACAATAGGGTATTTACAATATAATTGTGTATTATAGTAAGAATGGAATATTTAGAATAGACTCGTGTATAATGATAACATGAGGGTATTTATAATATAATCATGTGCAAACCTTAATCAAATTTTTTGTTTGGTGACTGGCCTTCCTCCCTGTCTATTTTTGTGCACTATGACTTGTTACTTGTTTTTCTATTTGTATGTCTTATTTAGTCATGGTATTATTTTTAACCTGCCAATGGGACTCGAGATGGAAATGATTATGTCTATAATTTTTCATATTTATGTGTAAAACCCCACTAATACGAATTAATACATCCCGTTAAAAATAAATAATCATTCATTCATTCAAATTTACAATTAGCTTTTTTTTTTTAAAAAACATATACATAATCAGAAAATAAATCTAGGAAAATATGTGCTTTTCACTGAAAAACACTTTTCACTGTGCATTTATACTGTGTTTTACTGTGCAAATGGAAAATACACATATCACCTTTATCTAAAATGTAAAATGCATATCATAATAAATTGCAAAAGGTTAAATGTGGTGGAAAAAGTCTCAAAAAATAGTTCTAGGTTCTTAAGTGTTAAGGTCTCCATGAAATTGATGCTTTAGCGTTTTTATACGATGTCCTGCTATGAAAGGTCAGAGAGATATTTTAGCTCCCTGGACTCATATACATCTGTACTCTTACTTCTTGCTTTATTGGAACAGGTTGGTTGCTTTAGTTTTAGTGAAGAATATGTTTTATTTTGCATCATAAAGCACCTTTCTGACTGACTTTCAGCCTGTATTTGTACGATAACTAATAATGATAAAAGGACCGACGTTAACAAGACAATACAGATAACAGACATGTTTAAGATCAGCAGAACTGGAATTGAAAAATATGATGTGAATCTCATCTGATAAAAATCTATAAATAGTGTCTTCTTTTACATTTAGTTAGTTAAGTTTTATTTCAAGCACATAAAATCATCACAGACACAAACAAAACCTTTCACCCCTGTTTTACAAACTAATAATTACACTGAATTACACTGAATCTTTACTTTGCTTTGTTCACACACTTTATTTCTTTTATTTATTTTTCCTTTAAAAAAAACCCCACACAAAACATCCATGCGGATCATTCACCATACATTTTTTAGACACATCACCCTCAATCAGATTTGCATAATCAACCTTTTTAACCCATAATAACCCAGCACTAATTTTGTGTCAGTTCCCAAATGAATATTTCTTTATATTTAACCTTTCTGAAGTGATTCATTGCCATTTATTACAATATTATCCTCTGTATATTGTATTTATCACTATAAATCAGATATGTTCCTGTATTTACTTTACTGACCATAAAAATGTTCATAAAAACTGCGATTACAGATTACAATTTATTCTATCAAAACAGAGAACACTGCAGAATAAGTGACTTTTTCAGTAAAATTTACTATAAACTGAGCATACATCAAACATTTCCATCCACTGTCATTGATCCAACTCCATGGGTTTTACTGGCGAATCAATGTTTTATAAGATGACAGTGTTTCCACGTTCATTACGGAGCCTCTGAATATCCAAAAGATGAATCTGATCTGATGAACATAAAAAGACTAAAAGTTGTATTTTACACCAATTATTTACATATATCAGTAGCATTAGTGAATGAAGTGGTAACAGTTTAGATCAGCAGATACTTTTGCTTTGTGATGGATGTGTGGGTCTTTATGGGTTAATTTCAACTCTAATATTTTATATGCACTTTAATTATTTACCACAAATGCAACTGTTAATAAATGTGAGTCTGTGTTAATTACAAATAGGCAATACACAATAATATATTATTATATCTTCTATAGATATTCGCTTATTCAGCTACTGTAATGTTCTGTATTTTGTTATTATACTAGATGTATACATCCTTTCTAATGCACAAATCGAAGAAGGCATTTTAAAGTGTTTGTTTTGCACTTAATTTTCTTGAAGATTTCAGTTCCCCTTAAATTATAGTTATTTTACCTGGGCTCAAACATCTCCTTAAGGCTGTAGGAGAGCATATGGTCATAGGCTATATACATCATAATGAGAATATTAATGCTGCCAAGATCATGTAGTTTTAGAACATTTGAATTTACAATTAGGGAATTGGTTGGACCTAAGTGCTGTAAATGGTAAATGGTAAATGGACTGCACTTATATAGCACATTTTATACACTCTCTTGGTGCCCAAAGCACTTTTCAAGCCTCATATTCATCCATTCATTCACACACTTATACACCAGTAGGTGCTGCCAGATCCTACTGGGAGTAATTTTTACTCTGCTTGATTGACAATTTGAATTGCCTTAAAAAAAAATAATAATAATAATAATAATACTTGATTTATAATTACTATCCAGTATCTCCACAGGATACTTGAGATATGGAAGGACAATACAATTGTACAATATCTGGAGGTCATTTCAGAGCTTGTACTATTGTATTTGTAGTTGAATACAGAAGGCATGGGTTTCTACTACTTCTATCTATGCACCTGTAAGAAACTCAAGTATGAGTAAAAAGTCATTTTGTAGGTTTTTGGGTGTATTACATTTAACATATAGTGTATAATCAAGTTGGTCATTTCCAAGCAAACAATTTATCGACTCATTCTGTATTTCAATTAGAGGGGTTAATTTGTGGAATGGCTTGGAAGATGCATTAAACTAGTGTAAAACTATAACAGCTTTTAAAAAGATGTACAAAAATAACTATTAAAAAATAGAAACCTCAGGATGGACTAAAGAAATTAATTGTTCAAAAGACTAGTATTGGTAGTTAAGATAATGACATGATTTACCTAAATTAAAATTATATATGTATTCTGTTCTATTTTATATCTAGCAATGATTCCATTTAAAAAAAAATTGTTTTTTGTTTGCCTGTGGAATAATTAAGTGAAATGTAAATAAGCTTAAAATGAACTCTTATCTAAAACCCTTTCAGTCACACTATATATAGAAAAATATGTTTATTTTTTTGTTTGTTATTGAAAGAAATTAACAACTGAAAAAACTACTACTACTGCTACTACTACTATTACTACTACTGCTACTACTACAGCTACTACTACTACTATTACTACTACTGCTACTACTCTCAAATACTATGAATACTACTGCTACTACTGCTACTACAACTACTACTACTACTACTACTACTACTGCTCCTACTACAGCTACTACTGCTACTACTACTACTGCTATACTAAAAATACTATGAATACTACTACTACTACTGCTACTACTACTACTATTACTACTACTGCTATACTAAAAATACTATGAATACTACTGCTACTACAACTACTACTACTACTACTGCTCCTACTACAGCTACTACTGCTACTACTACAAATACTATGAATTCTTCTGCTATAAATAAAATGCTACTACTGCTACTACTACTTTTACTACTGCTACTACTACTACTGCTACTACTGATACTACTCCTGGTACTACTACTACTACTACTACTACTGCTACTACTCCTGCTACTACTGGTACTACTACTACTACCTTTGTGCTGATGAGCATAGACACACATATGGCCGGTGAGACAGTTTTTCTTTTTTAATCTATCCAGCAGAGGCGTTCAGGGCTAACTGGATTCCTCCATAACTGTAGTTACTGTATGGGTCATCTGGGTTGTTGCAGGTGTAGTTGGACCAATCAGAGTAACCTAAGGTTTTTCCAAGGAGGGATGGCCTCAAGAAACATAAATATGTAGAAACAAATAGGTCTCCCTGAAGCCCATGCAGACTGGTATAACTGTGTTCATGGTGTAGTAATCAAATATTTAGTTCTGATTCATTGTTCAGGTTGAGTCTTGTGTGTGGCAGTCCAAAGCTGATTTAGTGAGAGCTGGTTAAGATATGTGCTTCTGATATGGCAGCTGGCCTGCCACCACTGAAATGACTGGTTTTTAGTGCGACTCACTGTGATTGAGTGGGTTGCTGTAGTGATAAGTGGGTTGCCCTGGTGATAAGCATTCTGCCGACGGACAGAAGAGGAGGAAGAGGGGGAGAGGAGACGGTTCGATAAGAAATCTGTCCAGTTTTATCTGCAGTGGCTGTCGACACCCGTTTCTTCTTCTCTTCTCTTTTTGTTCCAATTTCTCTTCTCTTCTGCTTCTTCCTCTTTCACCCCCCCTTGTTCACCAGAAATGTTATTGGACGAGGGACAAGGGTGGCAAGACTCTGATTGAGTCTGATTGGTCATGCTCAGGTCACCTCCTGGTCATCACTGTATACACACACACACACACACACACACACACACACACACACACACACACATGGTGTCTTTGCTTTGACAGAAGCTTCAGACTGTGTCCAATCAATTTAGTACTTGGGCTGCTGAAGACATGCACTAGTAATCAGTGTAACCATCACTGTGTTTGAACTCTGTCTCTTTGTCTGACTGTTTGATTGGGGTGAGTTTGCTTAAATTACAGCTGGGGAGAGGGAGAGGGAGAGGGAGAGGGAGAGGGAGAGGGAGAGGGAGAGGGAGAGGGAGAGGGAGAGGGAGAGGGAGAGGGAGAGGGAGAGGGAGAGAGAGAGAGGGAGAGGGAGAGAGAGTGAGTGAGAGTGAGAGTGAGAGAGAGAGTGAGAGAGAGAGAGAGTGACAGAGAGCCTGAATTCGAGGTCTCTCTTTGTATGTCTTTCTGTTCACTAGTGGGAGTGGGTGTGTGCTTGCCTGCTCTTCTACTCTTATTGTTTAGGTTGTTACGTGCCTTGTGTTTCAACTGAAAAGACAAGAGTTCATCATGAATCCTAAGTTTGCCCCCCCCCCCCCCCCCCCCCCCCTCTCTCTCTCTCTCTCTTTCCATCCTCCTTCCATTCTCCTACACCCACTCCCTGGTTGTGTGTAGAGGTTCCCATGATCCCAACGTTGAACCCATCCAAAATTACACGAATGGAGGGGGAGAATGCGCAGGTGTCCTGTACGACCTCTGGAGCACCTTCACCTGAACTGAATTGGGACACAGATCTGAAGACCACCACCGTGGTAAAACATCACCACACACACACACACACACACACACACGCACAACTCTGACCCCAAGTAATTTACCTTGACCTTAAGTCTAACCATAGTGTAACCTCTACTCTAACCTTCAAACAGGCCAAGTCCCAAATCTAATAATGGGCACCATAGGGACCTGCCTTTGGTCCACTAAAGGGAGCTCATAGTCCATGTAACATCTGTGTTTAGCACATACATGTAAATACAAAGCCTACTGATATGTTTAATGAACTGTCAAAGGAAGATGGTAACTCACTATATGTTGAGGAATGTATGTTTATTTATTTTAACACCCGATATTACGCCACATGTTATTAGGCAAGATGTTAAGAAGTCTTCTTTTTCTGTTTACCCAAAGTACTTCTTCTTTTTTAATGCTATTCTGGCAATTTAATGTTTAACGAACTTCTACTGTATATTATTTCTTAAGTTGCATTATTTTTTCATGCAGTATTTGGGAGAAAGTAGTTACACATCGCACCATTATAAAAAAATATACTAAAATAGATGTAGTTTAAAAAAAGCATTTATGTTTTTACAAGGTTTTCATGATTATTGCTCTCTTCATTTGTTAGAAAACTAATAAAATTGTACATATTATATTACTTTGGTGAAGTCTTGGCAGGAGTTTAATCAACTGTTGCATTTTTAACTGGTGAGCTTGTCTACAGCCTATCAAATATTAGAAGTAACTTTCACAACTGGTTTCATGACGCTTTTATTTGTTCCAGATTTGATTCAACACATTTACTTATCACTGATGATGTGTTGTAGTTCCTATAAAAATTACAGAAATGCATAAATAAAATGAATGAATCCTAACAATCTGCGTTTTTATGGCTGTATTTCTTCACTCAGATTGAGACTTCAGGCCAGATTTCAATCCTTCGCCTGTCAAACCTCACATCATTGGACCACAACAAGAAGGTCAGCTGCAGAGCTGAAAATGTTGTCGGAGAGAAGGAGTCTTCACTTCTGCTGGATATACTTTGTATGTTTACCCTCTCGGAAACCGCTCTATTTCAGTTTAGATTAATGTGTAAATGTGTTTGTCACTATAGCTGTAGTCTTTAAAGTAGAACATTAAAAGCTACAGACAACATGTCCATGTCCTTGTTGTAAATGCTTCAGTAGTTTTACCGGTACTTGTGAATTGTTTCTTAGTTTTAGCTCCGGTTGAGATTTTTCTATTTGTGTTTTCATCTACGTCTCCTCTGTTCTACACTCAGCCCCCCCCAGAATTACAAAACTAAGTGATGCCATTCCCGACCACCACTGGTGCATCCCCTTCAGTGTGTCAGGTAAAATCTGCTGCATCCTTTGGTTAGTTGTTGAGTTTTTCCCGCATTTAATTTTCTTTTTTGTTTCATAGTGTGACCTAGCATGAAACTTTTTACCAAAAGTGCTCTGTGATGGCAATATGTCATCCTAAAACTTAACCAAATGTGAAACAAATGGACTGATACAGCATGGGTTATATTATTTTGTTTACAGGAAACCCAGAGCCACACTATCAGTGGTTTCAAGATGATAAAGAAGTGACGGAGGGGCTTTACATCATGACCAAGATTCACGACATTACAGATAGGGAGTACCACGGCTGCCTGCAGCTGGACAGCCCCACACACCTCAACAATGGGCGATACACACTTGTGGCTCAAAACATATATGGAATTGATCGAAAAGATGTAGAGGCTCACTTTATGCATAAGCCTGATGGTGAGTAGTAGTATTTATTTGTATTTATTTAGTTACAGGACAATGTGTATTGGTATTAGTTATAAAAAACAAGATGCATGCAGCGGTTTGAGTAGACAAGCTCATTTCCATCTGCAGTCCTGGACAAATGACCAATATAATAAAACATTGCTTAGATTACAGAGTATTAATATGCTGGGAAAAAATGTTGAATGTGACAGATATAGTGAAATACATAAAACAGGGTGTTACAATGCGAAATGTAAAAACTGCCAATAATGTAATGATTTGGGCCCATTTCAAACCTAATAAAACCAATAACGTAATAACATTTTGCCAATAATGTAATAAGTTATTACATTATTGGCAGGTTATTACGCTATTGACCTTACACTAAAAGGAAAAAACTTTGATAATGTAATATCTATGCCAATAATGTAACAAATTGTGTTTTACTTTCTTTTATTTTTACATTCATGTTAGAAAATGTCTAAATGTTGCCTCTTAAAAAGAGGGTTAACCAAATCTGCTGTCTGCATACATTATTAGCTGGTTATTCAGAGGGATATGTAGCACAGAGGACTTCAATAGAGTAGTATTTGCAATATACTTTACTATTTTACTGTCCATATTTCTTCTCACCTTTGTCCAATAATGTAGCAACACATAACAATGACTGGATATATTTGAATCTATTAACCTCTGCATTTCCAGCATGACCTACATTGGCGAAATGCTATTATATTATGGACTTTATTGCATTTTAAATGGGTCCAAATTATTAGATTCGCAGTTATTACATTTTACTTTCCTAGAATAAGAATAAGATATAGATAAAGAAAAAGAAAAAGGAGAGGAAGAGGAAGAGAGAGAAAGAGAAGAAAAAAGGGGAAAAAAAGAGAAATCGAAGAATAAATAAATAAATAGATATATAGGCAAATTGTACAATAGCAAACCAGACATAGAAAGCAGTGCAAGTAAAAACTATTGAGATAAAAACTTCAATAGAACTAACTAAGGCAGTTTATACAATAGATATGTATAGAAATAAGTATAGTTGTTGAATTGTTTGACCAGACAGAAACCTTTGCCTAATATACAAAGGGCTCTAGTTTCCCGGTGCGGTGCAGAGTGGCGCAGGCTGGCGGACCCCGCACACTACTAGTTTCATGCAGCGTAGGACGCCGCGTGATCACTTTGGTAGTTTGGCAGACCGCGGTGCGCCAAAATGGGTGTGGTGGCGCACTTGTGGGAGGTGACCACTGATTCAACTTGGCGGAGTGACAGTTTCGTTGACTTAGACTGTGCATCAAAAGCTCGCCAGCTGAAACTAGGTCTACTTCTGGCACAAGGCGGACGCAGCCGGTCGAGTGGCAGTTTGGCTGACCAGCACGCAGAGCGCGCGTCACCACAAACACACAGGCAGGTTTCCAGAGGGTGTATATATATATATATATATATATATATATATATATATATTCAATCAATCATTCAAATTTTATTTATATAGCACCTTACAACACCAAAAGATGCACAAGGTGCTTTCCAAAATCAGATAAAAAAACCCAAAAAAACAAGTAACAGTTATAAAAACAAGTAACAATTATAAAACCAAGATAAAACCAAAGATAAAACAAGTTAAAAAACCGTAGCAACAACAAAAAAGACATGGACGGTCGACTACATGTTAAATGTTCGCCTAAATAAATATGTTGTATATTGACTGTTCCATCACATCTGATGACAGATCACATTCGTTTGTCATGTGTAATGGAAACTCAACCTGAGTTAATTACCAACTGAAACTAATGAGCCAACATCTCGCTCAACCAACCACAAACAGCCTCGGCATCAGACACTGAGAATATATTTGGCATCTCTCGTCTTACAATATTCAAAGAAAAACAGAGACAGAACGGAAAGAGCGAGAGAGAGAGAGAGAGAAAGAGACGCTGCCAACGAATTGTAAGTTATGTTCTGTGTCTTAAGAACGTGCTTCATATGATTGCACATACAAATGTTATAACTTTTGCTAAACGTGATCTATAAAAATGGAATGCATTATTGTAGGAGGACGTACACAGAGCGGGTGTAGTGTCAAAGGTCATGTTATTTTGGAATGTCAGAACTGGAATGCAGGTGGGCCACATAAATAATGACTGGAATACTGACGTGTAATTACATTACATCTAACCCCTGAGGTGGTCCACATAGTGATGCACATCGTGGCCTCTGATGTGCTCCCCCGTGGCACTTGTGTTGCCACGGTGTGTCTCTTCTGCTTTGCTAATTTATGCTTGGTTCTTCTATGGACATAATTGAACCATTTTTTACACTGGGAAATGGTTCTTAGTGCATCAGGGCAAACTTCATTAATGACATTTCTGACCTCCTCTCAGGCTACTTTTGCTTCATCAGCCTATGGAGGTTCTGCTAACAGTTCCACATATTCGGGCGCTGTCGGCTTGGACCTCACAGACCAAAACATCAATCTCCTCCTGGGAGAAGTTTGGACAACTGACTGTGCTGTGGTGTCCATGGCCAAATGTATTTAGTGTATTTAAGGGCGAGGAGAGGCACAAATGTGATTGGTGGAGATTTGAATCGGCTGTGTTAAACCCATTGCACGGCCTTTCTTCTCCCTCATTCCCACTTACGCCAGTGGGAGGAAAGGAGATGTAAAGGGGGAGGACTTGCGCCAGTATGCGCTGCAGGTGAAACTTACAAAACTCGTCTGGATATACCCTGTTGGCATGGTCAGCTGGTCTGCACTTCGACTGCACCAGGTCTGCGAAACTAGAGCCCATAGTGTTGCCATTACTGCTTATTTCGGAGTAATGATAGACTGATACATCAGGCCGATGTCTATGTTTTTTTCTTGTATCCATATCAGCCTGTTGCATTGGCTGATATTCTCTTCTCTTCTCTGTGTTCTTGGGGATACTGCTGTCTACACAGAAAAAAAGAGTTTTTTTTGGTGTAGTAATATTAATTAGGTGAACTTTCACAATTTCTATTTTCTAAGTAAAGAAGACTTTCTGACATGTGTTATTATTTAACAGAGAAAAAAAATGAATGTCATTTTGATTTTAAAATTGGTAGGGAAATGTTCTACTTTTTATTTTAACATTATTATCACTATATGTAATATATTTGTTCTTAAACTCATTATTTAAAGTGGATTAAAAACTATTACTCTTGACAAATACGTACTGATACGATAGTCAAACATTTTATGGCTGGAGCTGAATTAACATTAAACCAGAAAACCATATGTAGTACAAGTGCATCTTATGCAAAATGTATAGATGGGTTCTTGTTTTACACCATTTTGCTTTTCTCAGTCTTGTGTTTACAATGAGGTGTACATTTGTCCTCATCAACGCATAACACCATCCCAACATTATCCAGGTGCACACTGATTTATATCCGCAGTAGTGTTTCTCACAAGATGATAGGTAACTGAACGGTCACATGCAGTAATAACTTCAATAAATACTATTTGTCCAGTGCAAATAAAAATACATATGACAACAGTGCAATTTATATATGAAACATTTTTACAGTGCAAACTCTGTTTTGTCTTTTTATACAGGAACTGGAAGTGAAACTTATTATTACGGTGAGTTATCTTATTTTATCTTATCTTATTTTATGTTATCTCTTTTGTATTATCTATATGCACTGTTCTTATACATATTGTATTTTCTTTTTCTCCTCTTTCACATAGCAGAGGGTGGGTTGCTTGTGTTCTTTCTTTCTTTCTTTTTTCTATTTTTCAAATTTTCTTTCATATGTGTTCATTGTTTGTTAGCCTGTTTATTGTGATTGACAATGTTATTTGTGTGGCTTTGCATGAATATTTACAGTGACATTGTTGATGTGTTTGGACTGTAATGGATGGATTGTAATTGTTTTTGTTGTCTCTTTTTTCTTTTCTGCTGTTGCTCCTTCACTTGCTTTCTCCTGCAGAACTAACCACAGGTACTGCTACACTGTTTCCTCGACCCAAATGACAAATGTGGACACACTAACTGTCTTGAGCTAAAGTTATAAGTTATCTTATGTAGAAGCTGGGGGGGGGGTGAGAGAACTATAAAATATATTTTGCCAGTAAATCAGTATATTTTTACATTATAAGTAGTAATAGTCTAAAAAACATTATCATGTCATATTATTTTTTTGGTTTTCTGTTTCCTCACACATCTCTTTCTGTCACCTGTATCAACAGAAGGTCCACCATTGGACCCACAAGAGGACAGAGTTGCTGTAAGTCACATTTTACACCTGCTAGATAAGTTTCTTAAATCCACTATAATACATCTCTTTTGTCTTAACCCATAAAGACCCAGTACTACTTTTGTGACAGTATGCAAATCCTTTTTTTCCCCTTTGTATTTAACCTTTCTCGAGTGATTTATCACCAATTATCATAATATTACACTGGAAAAAAATCTAAATATTACTAAGTGTATTTTGTTATTTATCAAACTGTGGTTTTTATTTTTTTAATCAGTATTGTAGAAGATGATAGTGTTTCCAGGTTAACTACAGATCCTCTGAATGTCCAAATGGGTTATATCTGATGACTATGAAAGACAACTAACTGTATTTTTACACTAATATATTAATATCATTAGTGGCTCAAAAATTATTTCACATTTTATATCAGTAGATGCTTTTGGTCACTTGTGTATGTTTGGGTCTTGATGAGTTAAACACAGCTAACATCCCACTTCTCTCTTGAGTTGAGTTGTTCATGACATTTGCTTCTATATTTTCAGAGTAGGTTGTTTTGAGGCTGTTCTTTCTTTCCCCAGATCTATGTGGTAGTGGGCATTGCCGCTGTGGCCTTTACCGGTTTTCTTCTAATGTTGGTTATTCTAAAGTTTGGTGGAAACTCCAAGTTTGGCATCAAAGGTAAGGTTCCTGATCATTTTCTACATTTCTACTTGAGGGAGATGATCAGTGGAGCAAAGGAGGATGTTGGTGATTTTCTGTTTACGGCTCTGTAACAGATTTAAAAAGTCAATACTTACCACACATGGATTCATGGATACAGTCAACGTGTAAGTAGTTTGTAACTGTTGAGGCCAGCCATGTAAATGCTAAAATCACAGGTTTTAATCTGATTTCTTTCCAGGTGTCCTCCATCTTCTTTCAGTGCTGGAGGTCTGGGATTAAAGTATGACTCTGAGAAACGTTCACTATAATTGAAACAGTTCCATCCATCAGTTAATTTAATATCTAACCCAGAAAAACGGTGATTACTGCAGCTGGCCTCATGGTTGCAGCTATTAAACCATCATGTATCTGTGAATCCTCAGGTGAAGACAGGTGCTGTTTTATAGAGGTTCTGCTGGTGAATAACACGCATGATGACTAAACTGACCCCTGATAATCCTGATGTGAAACTGCATTTGTGGCTATTGTGGAAGCCTTCTCCCTGACACACAAACACCATTTGTGATATGTTGTGGCGCAGCCTTGACGGAGCAGTGTAAATGTGTCACTTCCACAATCGTTACAAGTGAAACTAATTCCTTTTCCTGCTCCCATGTTGAACTACTAGAACTGATTTGTCTTTTTCTTATTTTAACACTGATTTTCTTGTCACAAAACCACTGAACATTACTCTGCTCTTTCTCTGTTGTATGTACAGTATCATATCTGTGTTGATCCTTTTTACTGTTGGGCAAACACATATATTTAGTGTGCTACAAATAGATACTTGTTACTTCTACTGGCTCTTTTTTTTTTTTGCTGCTGCTGCTGAGTGAAAAAGGCTGCGTACTGGAAATGTGTTCCCTTATTTCTATTCATTGTGCTGCACTTTAGCTTATCTGAGGAAGCATAATGCATTCATGATAAGCAACCCAAAAAAGAAAAAAAATCATCACTCTGAAGAATTAATTTTGTGCCTTTCATTTCCACTAAGATACAGTTGTTTTAGGAATAAATAACTTTTGGCACTTCTTGAACATTTGCATCTGATGCAGTGAAATCCCACATTTGATATTCTAATAACTGAACCAAGAAGTAAATGCAAATACAGTAACAGACTTAATAAAAACAGGCCTCTATGCATTTGTGTGAGATTTTCTGTCAACCACAGAAGTGCAGTATTTTGTCAGTGAGTGATTTATGGCCCCCAGGAGAGGTGGCGTACAAGACAGATGGAGCTGCGAGGATACACAATGTGTGTGTTTGTATTTACGGATGTGTATGTGGTTTCATCTTACTTGACGGGAGGCATATCTATATGTATATTCTTTTTAAGGAAATTATTTCTGTAATCTATCTTAGCATCCCCTATATGTCGGCATTTGTGTGTACCCACGTCCTCTTGTACGTCTAAGCATTTTTGCATGTGTTTGCATTTCCATTCGTGCGTAGGATGTTAGGTCACATTACAGGTTTGTCCTTCTGATTGCCCCCCTTGAGTCTTTTTCCTTCTCTCTTTCCACTGTCTACTTCCTCTCTCCCCCATGTGGTCTTGTCCTTATGCTCCACATATATCCAGATGTATGTACAGTACCCTGCGGCATGTTAACTTTGGGCTGACCGCGTATATGCGAGACAAACAGATAAAGAGATACTGTGGTCATGACAGCATAAAGAGTAGGGAGTGATTTACCACAGGAGTTAACGTCCACCTCTGCATCCTATACTGCACTAACAACCAAAGTTAATCTCAAGAAGATTTAACTGTAGCACACCACCACAGCTAAACCAGAGCTGCCAAGATGTTTTTCTATCATGCACACACTCTTACACCCCCTCATGTACACAGTCAGTGCTGACGATTATGAACTTGTGATCAGAAAGTGTGAAGAATGTGCCGCAGTCCTCACTGAACAGGTGTGCATGAGAAAAGCATCTCTTGCCTCGCTGACTCTGGATGAGCCACTGTCTGTCTCTTTCTGAAAGTCAAGCAAAAAGCTGTAGGTGGTTTTCATTATTTATATTGGCTGCATTATTTTGCTGCTCTCTCATCAATAACGAATGGGCAGCATTTGTGACAGGTTACTTCTCCCAATCTCCTTAATGCTTCTTGACACATACAGGTTAGCTTGTTTATATGCTGTGTATAGATGTTACGTGTAGATGGGCATCATTTGAGGGTTAAATTTAAGATTAGTCAACAACATTAGGAGATTTTAATCAAAATGAATCATCGACATGTATGCAGCTTAGAGACTTATTTACACATCCATGAAATTGATTCGCTTTGGGTTTTTTTTTTGTTTGTTTTTTTTTTTTACCTGATGAATACTTTTATTCACCTTATACATTTGCTTTTGGTCAATTTTTGAGTAGATAAATTAAAAGTACTCTGCCTGAAAGCTGTTTATTAAGATCAGACAAAAATAGGTTTGTCACAATTATAGTCTTATATCACAGTTATTTCAGCTAACTGCATTTTTTCCCTGTGAATCACAATTATTTTGGCATCACCATATTAAACATCTCTATCCACTGTATAAAAGACAAGACAGATGATACTGACAGAAATATTATATTCCATCAATATTTACATCTTTCCAATCAGGGACTTTTCTGTGTGGGGTTTCTATGTTCTCCCCGTGTTTGAGCAGCTTTTGTCTGGATATTCCCGGCTTCCTTCCATCAGCCATCAGGCACTGACAGGTTAATTGGGCAATCTAAAATTGTCCATAGATGTGAATGTGAGAGTGATGGGTTGTTTGTCTGTATATGTCGGCCCGGCAATGAACTGGCAACTTGTCAGGGAGTACCCCGCATTTGCTCATAGGTAGCTAGGATAGACTCCAGCACCCCCCCATGACCCTAGTGAGAATAAAGTGGGTTCATATCTCACACTATTTGTGCTATTTTTGTAATATTATGTCATGATAGCATCTGCTTTCACAGACCCTTCACTGAGTTGTTATCAGTCTATGCCATCACTTTATATATTTCCATAACAGGATTTGTTTAAGTAGTTTTCAAAGCCTAAAATGCCAGTAGAAATTACATTTTTATCTTTATGCTCCAGGGATTAATGCAGATTCATGTCTCTTCTGTATGTATGTAAATAGACTGTTATTAGGCTTAAACTAGTGACATAAAATGATCACAAAGACATAATTATATTGTAGATATATCCATCAAAACTATTCACTAAAATGTCATTATTGTGAGCAGTAGCATAAACAGTACAGTGTAAAGTGATGTAAAATGCAGGATATATGAGCAGGGGGCCTATAATATATATAAAAAGGTAGACTGTGGCTCAGTTGGTAGAGTGGGTTGTCAATAATAATAATAATAATAATAATAATAATAATAATAATAATAATAATAATTTCTATAGTACCTTTCATACAGTAGGTGTTGTCCAAAGTGTTTCACGGTGATTGACAAATAAATTACAACTTTAAAATACATTAGATTAAATTAAATTAAATTATAAAAGTACGGAGAAAAAAAAGTCAATTATACATACATTTTAAGATTTAAAAAGTGCAAGATATAAAATGAGATTTGCATGGGTTTGCATAACAGGGGTGAATCAAAATTGCAATAGTAAATGATCATACATATATTAATAAAATTTCAGTAAAATAGAATGAGATACAATAAACAATAAAAAAACAGTGCACATTCCTGGTTTCTGAATTGTGACCCTTTTATCTCCTTTCAAAGGCTGCTGAAAATAAAAATGTTTTAAATCTGGTTTTAAATATATTCCGTCCATTGACTAAAGGGTCAGCGGTTCACGTCCCGGCTCTGGCAGAGTCGTTGTTGGCTTATGTGCCCTTGAGCAAGGCACATAAATTTGGAGTTGTCATTATTTATAGGTTATTATCTTTTAATTTTACTGGTCCGGCCCATTGGAGATCAAATCATGCTGAATGTGGCCCCTGAAGGAAATGAGTTTGAGACCGCTGTTATAGAGGTTTAAGTGCTGAATGTGCTTTGTGGGTACAATAGAGCTGCATGGAATGGACTTGGTGGTGCTCACATAATATTTTTAACATTTCAACAATCATGCTTCTCTACAGATTCCATTGTATTTCCTATGCACTGTGGACCCTTCTGCAGAAATGACACATACAAGATAGATATGTGATTTATCTGTACCAACAGTAGTATTTTTTCAGGCAGATTTTTTTTCTAAAGAAAGTCAGCTTCAGTCTCTAAAAAGTTAGTGGAGTGTTACAAGACAATGGAATAGTAGTGTTTGGATCTAAACCTGAGAGACTTGGTTTTATTCGGTGGGTCGTCAGTATTGTTTACGATCCAACTTACTCACAAATTAGGCTGAACCAATCTGATCAATACAGGTCTCCATTCTCGGAAGAGACAGAAGCAAATTAAGTTTGCTGAAACTACTTGTGTGGTCTGCCACAAGAAGGAAGCAACTACAATGTCTGGGCCTAAAATACCATGCTACGGATAAGTTTCACCTAACAAATTATACAATCGAATATCTTGGATGAGGGAATCTTCCAGACATTGAGTCAGGAATTGCACTTTTTCTCTTGACACGACCGGAATGAAATGTACAGAATTTAACTCTGAAAATCAAGGTGAGAGATATAGACAGAAGCCTAACAGGTGCAAGTTAAGTAAATGCAACAACTTATTTCCGACTGGTTTCACATGTAAAAGCAGATCAGACAGTGCAGGCGGGATGTAGATAGTGTTTATACCCTCGAAAAACACCTGTTGGGAGGAAAGCATCAACATAAATCTGAGTTTTGAGACATGAAGAGGAGCAAAAAGTCAAAAGCAATAGTGTAAAGTATGACACAGGGAGAACGAAATAGAGCAAATAGTAAAACTGACACCTGATCGAAAAAGAGAAAGACTGAGGCATAGAAGGTGAGAGGGTGAAGGGAAACATGGCTGCAGAAACGGAAGACGTGACTTTGAAAGCAGGTGTAAACAGGCTGCAGACACAGAGCGAGCTAAAGAGGACAAGAAAAAGAGAGATGGAAGGAGAAAGTCCTCTCTTGTCCACTTATCAATGATTCATCATTAGTGCAGGTTTCAGTTTTCTCCTTGTTTGGTCGAGCTGCACGCCTCCATCTCTCTCTCTCTCCCTCTCTCTCTCTTATGCACACACCGCTCCTCAGTGTAGATCGATCGACATGACACCCTCAAGGTCAGCAGAGCTCCATTTCTAGACCCAAGACACTACTGAGCATGCTCAGAACTCACCACCACCACCACCTCCTCTTCTTCTTCTACCACCTGGGGTTTTATTAATCCTTTTTTACATAGTATTTTCAGTCAGTGCAGCAGCCATTACCACGGTAACAGATTTTCCTCTCTCATTTTTAAAATAAAATTCACACCCAAAAAGTACATCAGGAGCCCCGTTACATGTCTAACTCTCACCGCTATTTGCCCCTGGTTCAAAACGTACTGGTCAGGGGTCATGGTTCTGGTTGTATTTATTATTTCTTTTATCTCTTGGATATTGTTTTGAGCAGTTTTTTTTGTTTGTCAATATGTGTTGAGACCTGAGGAGGAAAAGATTTGGTGCCTTTGGCAGATCCTGAGGGCAGCTGTTGTTTGAAACCCTCTGAAAACAGAACATATTTTTTTACAATCTGAAACGTTGCCGCGAGACCTGTTGTCAACACTTATTCATAACTTTTCATTTTTTATATAAGGTTGTATTTAACTGTACTTTTCAGCATTGATTACACTGCTCTATAATTATTATTATTTTTTTTAGAAAGTGTCTGCTTCAGACATTAAATGTGCTAAATTTGACATACTTTAATTAGGTGAATCAGAAAAGAAATGACAAAATTGCTGGTTAGCTCATGTTTTTAATTTATAATAGTGGTGCTTTATATACATGTATATAATGGATTAGTAAATATTCCACTAGAAAGAACCTGTAAAGTGAATGGATCATAATGTGCAGACAGTGTTTTGAAGTAGATCTGAGACCAATATTCCTTTGGACTAAAAACTATACTCTTGTTAATTCTAAGAATTTCACATTTTGACCCCAGACTTATCTTGGAAACTTGAACCAACCAGCATTTAAGACTTGAGTTTTCTTTATCAGGAACACACATGTGGCAAAAGTTCATTAGTTTTATTTCGGAAGCCTTTTACATATAGACCAGTGTCAGTGGTGTTGACTAGTTTATTTGATGCACTGATGAGTTGAAACTACTGTCCTTATTTGCTCTAGATTTTCCTTTCCTTTCCTTTCGCCTTTTCCCCCCTTTTTTTTTTTGAGTCACAGCAAAGTTATACGAAACACTACATCAAGATTTCTACCGAAGTTGCATAAAAGGTAGGAAAATTTGTTGCACAGATGGCATAAAAATCTTGAACACAGGAAATTGAACCACATTTAAAGCAGTCCTTATCAATCTCAGTGTCAGATTTGGCAGAAAGATAAATCAAAAACTGTTAGAATCTGATTTGGACTGTGAAGGACTTGGTAGCAACTCTGCTCTCATCTCAGTCAGAGAGTCCATTGTGGAGCCTTACATCATTTCCTGACTTGTGTTGGTCGGACTGACCTTTCCGAGCAGTCAGAGCTTGACAGAAGAGTCAGTAAGCAATGAGAAATTAGATAGATAAAATAAGAGTGTGTGAGAACAGGATGTAACGGTCTGCTTATAGTTTGAATGGAGCACAGAACATTTATTATAGGACAGCTAAGGAATAATATTTTTCCCCCTAAACTATAACCTGCTTTAAATAAGGGAACTCTGTGAATTCAATTATCCTCCACTTCAGAAAGGAAGCACTTTTAAAATGTACAGTGTGACCTCATTTGATTTTCCCATTTGTGGCCTTGTGCATTTTAGAGAACTTAAATGGGCTTTAAATGATCATACAAGGAACCAGCACATCATGGAGCTTACTCAGCATATTATGTACTATCTACATTTTTAAATAATTAAAGATACCATAGTCTGGGATGTTAGGTTTTCTGGCGGCAGCTGTAATTTATTAATGCAAATATTATATTTAGTTTGCCCCGTTTGCCCCCCTGAACACAGTCAGTAGGCCGGATCAAACTGGAAACAATGCTCTAACTGTCATCTAATCACCATAAACATCAGTATAATTTGACACAATAATGGCTGGAAAGTATTTTATAAAAACCACCTATACAGATGAGGCTCGCGTGTATCGTGTGTTTCTCATCATCGGTGCCACGTCTTCTACTAAACGCTACACTCAGTGATCGACCATACAGAAAATGATTTCATCTGTAAGAGCAAAAGAAACATAAATCTTTGTAATTCAATTTACTCATGGAATACAAACATGGGTCTGATGTTTACATGGAGGTCGGTAGTTTTATCATAACAAACATTTCATTTCACAAATGCAAGACTTTCATCTACTGTACGAGGCAGTGCCAGTGTTTTCTACAGCCCCAACACATACAGTAAAAGACCTTCAGCTGCTGTTGCATTTCATCACCACAGCTGAGCCTTTTGGCAAGTTGAAACCCTTCAACCTCTTGGTTTTTTTTCCTTCCTCTCACAGTATTTATTCAAAGTAGCTCAAAATTAGGAAAACTTTAGTAGCTTGAACATGATGTTTAATCATGAGGATTAAATGAGCTACATATTCAAGCATGAAAACCTTTTTTTTTTTTTTTTATGGCTTTTTCACTAAATGAAACAGAGCTTGTGTATTCTCAATTTGGCATGTTTTTTTTCCGGAAACTTAAGTTGCTGTGAGCATCAGAGATCCAGAAAGCAGAACTGAGGTCATTTAATTTACCTCCTAATCACAGATTAAGTGCAAATGTTGACGATACTACATAATTTCACACTACTATAGAATAGTAATGAAAAATCAGCAGCTTCTTTTTTGCTGCTTTGATGAGTTGCAGTGTCTGTGGAATGAGGATGTATATACATTTACATTCATGTGTTTCTGTAATTTCTTTATTTTTTAATCAAATTTATATTGGGTTTTGTAGAAGAGAAACGTATATCACATGTCCATACAACAAATCAGAATAGGGGTAGCACATTTCTCCCTTTTTTTTTTAAGTATAAAACAAACAAACAAACAAAAAAATCCATTCTATCTTCATGCCACTGTTTTCTTTTTTTCCTTCTTTTATATATTTCACAATTGTCCTTGTGTCCTTAAATGTCCGTCAAGTCTCTTTGTTTCCAAGAGTACGTGCTTTCAAGGGCGGAGGAGAGAGAGAGAGAGAGAGAGAGGAGAGAGAGAGAGAGAGAGAGAGAGAGAGAGAGAGAGAGAGAGAGAGAGAGAGAGGAGAGAGAGAGGAGAGAGAGAGAGAGAGAGAGAGAGAGAGAAAAACTGAACAAAAAAAACACAAACAAATACACCCAAAAATAAAATACAGACAACAATACGAAGTTCAGTCGAATAGTAGCTAAGCAACATTGGGTGTCACTATTTGTTCCATATTCATAAAGGCCATCCATGGTTTCCACCGTTTCTTAAATTTGTCCTGCTCTAATTTTAATATAAATGTGAGTTTCTCCGTCACAGAAATGTCTTGAACCAGTTCTATCCATTCTTCTAATGTGGGTATTTTATCTGTCAACCATTTCATTGTGGTTATTTTCTCATTTGCGACCAACAAAATATTCAATAAATGTTTCTTGTCAATATCTATTATACAGTCTGGTTGTTTTGCCTAAAAACATGGTTTCAAAATTTAAACGAAGTTTTATCTCTATCATCTTATCAATGCTGTTTTTAATATCCTCCCAGTATAGAGACAGTTTAGGACAAACAGAACCGTGGGTTTTATCCTCATGTGTGGTATACCTTCTGTCCCTCTTATTGCACCAAGAGGTTGTTTCACTGGTGTGTATGTGATAGGTTGTTAAGAGCCTCTTTGAGTACAATTAATGTAGAAAAGTGCAGGTCCATTTACCCTTTTTACATTACTGTGTTCACTCAGTTTTTATAATGTTTTTTTTTTTTTTAGATTAAAATTAGTTGTTCAACTTTTGGCATCAAAATCACTTTATATGGTTTTGAGCATTAGCATTAAAAGATAATATTTTGGCCTTTTTACAACTACATGTTAAAAAGTCTTTCTATTAGAAACTCAGTCTGTAGGTATTCTATATACCAGGGGTCTCAAACTAATTTCTTTCAAGGTCCACATTTAGCCCGATTTAATTTCCAGTGGCCGGACCAGTAAAATAATAGAATAGCATGTAAATAATAACTCCAAACTTTTGTCTTTGATTTAGTGCAAAACACCCCCCCATTAAATTATGAAAATATGTTCTTTTACAAACTATACAAACAAAAAAGATAGTAATAACCAGAAAAAAAACCTTCAAATTTCTAAGGAAAAAAAAAAGCATTTTAACAATGTTTTGCTTCAACATATCATTTTTACATGAAGAAGCAAAAAATTGTTACAATTTTACTGAATTTTCTTTATACATTTCATGTTGTTCATACTTGTTCAGGTTTTTCACATTTTATTGTTACATTATAGTTTATAAATGTAAATCTTTCCATATTTTCATGTTTTTTAAACTAAAACAAAGATAAAATATTGAAGTTGTCATTATCAGCATAATGTAAAATATTTTTCACATGAAACCCACATTTTTGTAGGTTTTTGACTCTAGATAATATTGGTCTGTATGTGGAACCTGAACTAAAGTGAGTTCCACAGCCTTGACTGTGGACTTATCGCACTTTGCAAATTCATCCCAGGGGCCGTATTGGAACCTTTGGCGGGCTGCATTTGGCCCCCGGGCCACATGTTTGAGGCCCCTGCTATATACTGTTCTTATCTATTTCTGTGTTTCTGATTTACCACATGAGTAATGGAAATGCATTATTTCCATTCCCTGTCCATGCAGTGTTCTGAGAGAACACTTTGCTTTCATATGTTCTTTCTTGGAAATGTAGAATCAGATGCATTTAGATTGGATTTGTCACATGTAGAATGACTAAACGATCTTATCTTATATGAAGGCTGGACATATACAGCCAAATATCTCTTCCATGTCAGTCAGTACTGATAATTATCACAATAAATGTCAAATCATGATTTCCCTCAAGATTTAAGGCTGATGTTTGCATCTGCTTGGGTGAAAGCTGCACTAACCAGATGGTCATTTGTATTTTTAATCTATTCTTCATTCACATCAAACATCAGAGGGTTTCACACATCTAAATGAAGAAAATGATAAGAATAAAATATTTTACACAACAACAAAATGCAAATTACCAACAAAACATTAAAACATTCTGTTTCAAGTAAATAAACCTAAAAGATAATATTAAAAAAAATATTGTAATTGATCCTTTTTAAATAAAATTCATGGCTTTTGTCGAACTGCAAAACTAATAATGTTCAGGGCCAAAAACAATTCCTTATCACAAACAATTGAAAATTTATTTAGAGCGAGATGGTTTTTATAAACTGAGGGAAACTTTTAATTTAAGGGTTCAGAAGTCACCGATAACACTGAAACATTTTTGTTTTGTTTCAAGGTGTGGGGTTAAATTGTGAAATGGGTTAAATAAAGATTTAAAACAATGTGAAGATATGACATTTAAAAAGATGCACAACAGTAGTATTTTTTTTGTGCAAATATATGAAAAACATACATTTGGAGTTGAATTCAAATGTTTCTGTTGTGGTTTCACATCAAGAAGCAAAGCATTATTATTATTTTTCTTAATATAGAAGGAGCAGGACTTGATAAACTTTTACTTCCTCCCCTTTGAATGTGTTATAGAACTGTATAACATTTATTTATTATTTCTCTAGTTGTTTGATTCCTTTTCTCTGTGACATATTCAAAATAAATTAAACTGAAACTTCTGTTGTTAAGCTCCAGTCATGTGAACGGCACATCCTTTCCTGTATGACAACAACAGTAACACTTATCACTACTTATCTGCTACTTATCCAGGTGTGTATACAGTGTCCTCATACGCTATGTGTTCTGTACTGTACATGTCAGAGTGACTTTTTCTTCACACTGTACAACGGTGTGTTGTTTTTAAACTACAGTCAGCCGCTCAGTAAATGTCACTGCTACCGGACAGTCTGTTCATTTTACATCAGTGTGGCTTTTTCTTGGCAGTGTAGTGAATGTCTGTATGATAGGGTCTATGATAATGAGGCTTTAGCGATCGATCAACACCTAGTCCCTCTGTACTCAGGCACATACCCCAGTGTTGAGGAGCCAAAGAAAGACACGCACACA
Organism: Siphamia tubifer; assembly: GCA_020466265.1. Lineage (NCBI taxonomy): Eukaryota > Metazoa > Chordata > Actinopteri > Kurtiformes > Apogonidae > Siphamia > Siphamia tubifer. The sequence continues at coordinate 40,899,234 of CM035791.1, read as the reverse complement.
TACTCCAAGTCTGCACTTTTCATGAATATGTATGAGGGTCGGTAAAGATGCATGCCAATATCATTTAGCGAGTCTTAGCGCTTTTGTCTTGTGTGTTTGTGCATCTGTGCAACATTTTCTGCACAGCAGGGAATGAGAGGAAAAAAAAAAAAGACAGAACTGTACCAGCAGCCCTGAGCGACTGGGAACAGCACTATAACAGATAGAGGCTTATTGACGAGTCAATTGATCGTTTGCCCATCCAGACTGAGCCAGGATGCCTCTGTCTTCTTGGCCCTGCCTTCCCATCACTGACGAATGCTAAGGTCAGCAGCTCTGCTCTGCGGACTGTGCGTGGGTGTGTTTGGAGGCAATATGGGGAGGGGGTCAGTTCATACGCGCCACAGAGAGTAAAGGTAGACGTGCGAACGATGAGACAAATTAATAAATAGGGAGAAAATATAAGTGCAAGAACAAGAGAAAGCCTTGTGTTTTGTGTACATTTGTGTCAGTCAGCCTTTTTCCCCCACCTCATTCATAAGCACATGTTCCTACCTGTGCTGTACTTACATAAAGTCTTCTGGGACATCCTTAAACTCAGCTTCTCCACACACCAGTACATGTGCTTGAAGCTTTAGAGACACATGGGGCCAGTTAGATTTATAACTGTGTTTCTTTAAGTCCAATCCACGGTTCACTGCCAAAGCTCTTCAGTTTTGCTGAGCTGTCTGTAGTTTTTTTTTTTCCACACACACACACACACAATACTCATATTCAGTTCAAATGCAGTATAAAGGAGCGCAGAAAAAACAAAAACAAAGAGCATGCTCATTACTTTGAAAACAACCAATTACTGAAAAAGCATATGGTTTTAGATGTTCACTTATCATTTAAAAGCAAAACATCAGCATATTTTAGTAGGTGCTGAATCACATAAGACATTTACAATGTTTGAGGAGGGTTTAAATGGATTAAATCACACATAACTACATTTTCAGCAGTGCAGAATCACACAAAAATGACATCTTTTATGATTTCATCACCTTATAGTGAGCTGTTTATTTATATCATGTTGGTGAGTCTTTTCCTTTTTTCTGTTTTATAATGGATGACTTCTGTTGTTCAGATAGTGTGGACTAGAATTATTATCTCTGATCTAAAAACATTCAGAACACGCAAAAAGCAGGTTTGCTTCAACAGGAACACCTGGCCACCATAGGAGAGTATGCGAGGGTATTTAGTTGCTTGTCATTGGCAGCTTCACTGCATATAACATTCTTTATTGATAGATTTTATGAGTTACAGACTGAAAATATTTGATTGGACTTAAAGGGGTTATATTTAGTGTTTGTATTTTCAAGAATTAAAATTTAAAAATCCTAAATTTATCATCAGTGTGTTGAGAATGAATACATATGAAGTTATTATATATGTGCTTTATTCAGTCAATCAGACAATGGAGTGATGACATAACTTTCTCAACCAATAGACATACTGAATGACAAAAAAGAATATAATAGTAATAAGATAACACATTATTGTAATACTGTCTTTGTAACCCTTGTCATTCCCACCGTCTGAGACTAAAGGGGTTTAGGCTGAAGTTAAACTTATCACACCTACCCCTTTTACTAAAAAGTAAAGCTTCCACATCTAGGATAGTATGACAAAAGAGGTTTATGTATTTGATTATACAGATATGACCTGACCTGAACAAATTTGTGTGACCACTAGAGGGAGTAGTGAGTCACTTTCTCAGGATGTCATGGGGATGAAAACTAATGACTTTGAACCAACAATCACTAAGTGATGAGCCAGGATGAGAATCACTAAAAAACAACTTTTAGAGTTAAACAAAGGTCAAAGTGATATCTGAGGCTTCTGAAGAGGCATCCGCTAGCTAACCTGAGTGATACGAGCAGCACCTGCTAGCTAACCTGAGTGTCAGCAGCACCGCAGACAACGCGCATGAAGACAACGCACTCTTTTTTTCCCAAACATGATCTGGACAGTGTGGTGTTTGTCTTGGCAGCTGCTGCCTTAAACTTTTTGCATTTAATATAAAAAGTGAGGACGTGTGACAGACGTCTGGATAGTCTGGTTTTAGAGCCGTGGGTCCAGATCAAATGCAAACATATGTTCACCCTACTGATGTTGAGTTAAATTTAACAGAAAACTCTTTGCTAACGTTAGCCTTTGTTTTGTTGGAGTTAAAATGCTCTTTGTGTCTTGTCAGTGGACATTGTTACGCTCAGTGAACTTTAATACAAGTTGCTCATTGCTGGACAGACGTGTGTCTGTGGGGTTTTTTTTTTTTGGTTTTTCATCACGACCCATCGACTCGACTTCGACTTTATTGACAGATAAGTCAACTTGAAAAAAACTGAATTTGTTAATGCCCTAGCAGAGACCGTGACGATCCATTAAATGCTGAGTTATTTTAAGTAGCTGTGAAAAGATCCAGTTATGAAAAAAACTTGACATTACTTTAATACAGATGTGTGTAAACAATGAGTTTTATACATTACGCAGTGAGTGATACAGACTGTGCATACATAGCGCTGATTCACTGGAGGTTTTGGTCGTTGTAAGGAATATCAGTAGTACATATAATCCCTTTAAGGAGCAGAACAAATAGAAAATGTGTATATTTGAGTAGGGGGCCAAATGTAAAATGGGAAATAAGTCTGAGTTTGAGTGACAAGGATGGAGATCAAGAGGAAACATAAAAACAAAACTGAAGACATCTACTGTGTTTGTATAAGTCAGAGTCACAGTGTGAGGGAAGCAGGAGGCCGTCTGTCACTCAGTGTTATTTTTCTGTTTTTCCTTCTGCATGATCATACTTGTTTGCATTGAATAGAGTCTTAATTAAGCTTCTTTAAAGCAAACTGCAGTACACACAGTTTCACAGACACTTCGGGCCATTTAGATTTATAACTTTGTTTTTAAAGACTGCTCCGTGGTCCTGTGCCAAGCTCTACAGTTTTGCTGAACCGTCTGATAGTTTCTTAGCTGACATAAGACAACCGGCGTAAAATACTCACGATCAAGCAGACAGCAGTGTGAAGCCATGCCCAGAAAAACAATACTGGTGTTCAGTTGAAATGAGGAGAGAAAAATGTGTTTGTGCAGCAGGTCTTTGGCTTGTGTTGGATAGTGGAGGATTTTGTTTGGGCTGCCATTCAACACTTTATTATGCATCACCATGGCATGTCAAAAGTATAACTGTCTCAAAATATGTAAGGAAATTAAGCATTTAGGTGCAGAATCTGCATTTGAATTTTGAATTTCTATAGGATCCCAAGTGAGCAAAAAAAGAGCTACAGTAAATGTGCACTCATTTTTATGAAAACATTAAGAAATATTAGTAATAAATAACTAAACAAGTCAGCAGATAAACAGAACAAGAAAAATGCATCTGAATAATAACATGCTGTTATTATAGTAGCTGTGAAATAATCACATTTTGGTTCATAGAATGAAAATACATCAGGGAGTGAGAAGAAATAAACCACTGAGAAAAGATTCCTTACAAAATAATGGGTCCACTAAAGCTAGTAAGATTACATACATTAGTAATAGTTTTCTATTCACAATACACAAGCATTTATCCTCTTTTCTTTTTTAGAATTTAATGGAACATATTGATATTGTTGCATACTGATAAATCTGTGTGTGAAATACCTCTGAATAAATCTGACAAACACAGACACATGGAAATGAAGATGGCAGACTAAATGTAATTATAGTAGAAATTAAAATGGAGACAACTGATTCTAGTGAGTCTAGGTGTTTTTGTAAAATGCTGTAAAAGGAGAATTATGTGTGTGTGTGTGTATATATATATATATATATATATATATATATATATATATATGTGTGTGTGTGTGTGTGTGTGTGTGTGTGTGTGTGTGTGTGTATGTATGTAAACAGGGAATAACAGAAATGTTACAACAAAAAAGAAAGTCGGAATATGTGCATACATGTGTGTGCAGCTGTCAGAGGGTCTGCAGCGTGATATGGTCGACTTCCGCTGCTCATTGCATGCTGTTGCCATGGCAACCTGCATCATTGCCAGCCTGCGTCGCTCCAAAGCTAAATCATTATCACAAGCTGAGTCTGGAAGAGGAGTGAATCACTACCTTCAGACACACACAAAGACACGTGGCAACATGAGGCGACACCTGCTACAGACTGATGTCAGCAGCCAGGACTGGGAACAGACAAAAGACGTCAAATCACGAATCTCCAGTTCATTTAACCCTTTGATGCATACTGGTCACTACAGTGGATGGTTATTCCACAGCTATTTTCTTGTATATTCATGGTTTTGTTGTTTTAGTACCATATCAGCCACCATTACTGTTATTAATATCTGATCTACACTAACATGTTTACCTGTAAATCAATTGCTTGTTGTTATTACACTGTAATTCAGTCTCTTCTTAAACAAAAA